>PVIA01001627.1:0-262298 GCA_004024845.1 Tonatia bakeri
CATCTCCAAAGGTAATGCAAAGGGAGATGAATAATTTTTAATTAATTAGTTAATTAATAACTTATTATCATCATAATTGTAAAGTGTAATTTCTTAATATCATTTTCAAAAATTGCTTTGCATGACAGCCCTGTTGAGGTACATTTAGGATGCATTCAAAGAGACAGCTGAAAATAAAGACACGTTGTCAAGTATTTGCTAGGCATTTAGTCTCATTATATTGCAGTCATTCCCATAGATCCAGAGGTAGTCCCTTTGGGGGGGGATTAGTCTACTGTTTTCCTGACTGAGTTTGGCCCTTGTACAATTTAAAGATATTTATGACATAACGCCAATAAGCAAATATGTGTGCATGTTCAGCCCTTGCTAAAAACATTCGAGAATCAATAACTAGGAAAGCAGCGTGCTTCTAATAGCATCTTAATACTATGCCCAAGGCACCTTTGCTAAAACTATTACGCTTCTTAAAAAAGTTGCTGTGCATACACTATGTTAGTACAGTCAGCAAGACTCTGGGCTCCTTATAGTATTTAAGTGCTAAAGAGTCCCAGTAGTTCTTGTAAACAGGAAAACCCAAGCAAGGGAAACTGCATGTAATTTTTGATTATAATACGTCCTAGGAGAAGGTTTCTACTGAGACTGTCAAACTAGGATCTATTTACCACCAGTGCTATTTGCAATTTTTTGCTTGGTCTTCAGTTTACAAACTTAATTCAGGGATGTTATCTTTTCTTGAACACTTGAATAACTAATCCTCCTTAACCAGGTTACTTCATCAGCCTGCTCATCTACAAAAAGAGGGAAAAAAATCCTCTGTAATTTCTGTTCTGTTTGCAAACTAGTGAATACCATTATATGGTTTGGGGGGTTTTTTGGCCACTCATTGTTTTGTTTGTTTGTTTGTTTACTACCCAAGCAGACTAAATGATTCCCTGCTCTGCCTGTCATGGTTGTGAAACATTGGGATTTGCTCCAGATCACTTTACAAGCGGTACCTGCTTCTACCTTCCTGATTTCGCAAAGGCTCCTTCCTTTATGTCCTCATTTGTCCCTGGGTTTATTTCACCCATAAAATAGAGTTAATGACTTTGTATTTCATACAGAATATCATAAGGAATAGATATGATATTGCCTGTCAAGTGCTTACAGTCATGCTGGCCACATGGTCAGCTCTCCGTTACTACTAATCTCTATCATTGTGGGTATAAGTGTCTGTATGTCCTGAGTGTGTTTGTGTAAGTGGATCTGCATATGTATGAGCAGGAATTCACAGGGGAATGCTAAATATTCAAGAGCGAGACAGAGCTATACCTTGGATAGCTCTGTGTTTAGTTACATGATTTCATTTTTCATTTAATAATAATATTATCTATAAGGCAGTAAAATAGATCTTACTGATTTTTTTACTTTAACTAATAAATAATACAGTGTAAGAAATGAACTGTAATTGGGAAGGATGGGGAGAATGACTTCCTCCAGCCAGCAGTCCTTTCTTAGAGAAGAAAGCTGAATTAGGTTACAAGGCAGAAGTGATCATCGTCACACAGGACACTAATATGTGCTTCCAAACTACGTATTTCATCAGATTAATTTGCTCAAATACTTTCTGCTCAAAGTTTTCATGGGAAATATGGTAATGCCAATTATTTTTATCAAAGAACCACCTTCACATTTTAGGGGGCTGATTCACATTTGATGTTTCATGTTTCTAGTTTCTGAGTTGAATTTTTGAAAAATGCAGTAAATGAAAAGCAGAAGAAAACAATTCTAGTTTCGGTTCTGTCACTCATTGTTACACCAGGGCAATGACTCGCACAGTCCAACTGCATTGCACTCGATACTCTGGCCAACGCTAAAGTCTTGTTATGATAGATTTTTTTAAAATACCAAGTGATACTTTGTCACTCTCTTTAAAATCCCATGGTGTTTGCCATCTGCAGGGTGATGCCTCCATGCTTCTGCTATCTGTCTGCGTGATCCCCTGTGCCTGAAATGCGTCTCCCTCCCTCTCTCCCTGTCTGGTTATTTCCTATGCTTTTTTCAATTTCAGCTCAAGCTTTACCATGTGGGCAATGATTTTGCTCTTGCTGACTTACTCAACCATGTAAATCTCTTCCAAATCACATATCTAGCTGAATTTTTGTATTTTATCTGTATGTTCTTATTAGTTTTCTTCTCTAATAATGTATAAGCGCCATGGAGTCAAGGGCCTTTATTTTTGCTCACCATTGGATCTCCAAAGTCACATAAATATGAGGCAGTAACTAAAATGGAATAGATAGATACTTTCATGAACTTTTTTTTTTTTTTTAGTTTCATGGTATTTTTTAGGTAGCCAAACTCTTATTTGTGCTCTTATGAAAAAGTTAATGAAGAGAAGCAAACATGTTCTTCGGGGAGCAAAGACAGTCACCAGAAAGAGCCACCACATAGCCACCGTTGTAAAAACAGAAGGGCCTTCCGAAAGGGGAGCCTACAAGGACGAAGCTGAAGACTCCTGATTCCAGGGTGTACATGCCACTGATTATACTGGCTCATAAAAGTTAACCGTTAAAATTGTAAGTGTTTTGTGAATACTTGGTCGTCAGTCATGTTGGTAGTATTTACACCACGGAAATTGGCAAAGGCGATAAGGCAAGCCCTCCTCTCACCCCTTGAAAGGAAGGTTGCGGAATTCACCAGCACACCACTTCCTGCCACATGGGATAGGAGATAGCTAGCCACTTGAGCAATGACGAGATAGTTAAGGGATTGGGAGGGATCCAGAGAGATATCTGGTGTTCAGCAAAAAATAAAATAACAAGTTGTATTTGCCAGAAGATAGTACAAGATATAGAAGATGTTACTTGATTATTTTCTTTCTTACTGGTATTATATTCTACTTTTCAAGAGAAAAATTCATTATGGCCTCTGATGTCATCATCATTGGTAATCATCATAACAAACTTATTTCAGGACAACTATGACCCTCATTTTAAAGATTATTAATCTGAAGCATAGAATATATCACTTACCCAGGGGCCAGAAACCACGACAGAGCAGTTTTAAACACTACTTAAGAATTCTACCTTCAAAAAGAATCACAGTGTCAAGGTAAATGGGCTTCTATTGGTTCAGTTATCAAGTGCTCGACTGTGGGGCTTCACTTTCACAGCAGAGTTCAAGCCTTTACTTTTCCTTTATATTTGTTACATATTTTTTCAAAGGCATTTGACTCTATTTTCTCCTCTACCCCAACTCCCCATGCCATCCATTCCTGAACTCCCCCACATTTTATTTTAGGTAATTTGAATTGTCTCAGCTGTCAATAAGAAAAAAGGTCCTTCTTGTGAATAAGCTGCATTGTTGCTTCTGGAAGTTTTTGTATTGGGAAAGATGTAAAGTGAGGGAATACTATTAGTATTCCCCCACAAATAAAAGACTACTTAATACTTCAGTTAGTATAGTTTCCTCTAGCTGGAAAGTGTTTTTTTTCTTAAACATGCCTGAATAAAACCTTCAAGCAAATTAAATAAATAACAATAGCATCCATCAAGAAGTACACTGGAAACAATCTTTCATTATTTTTCCTGTCAATCCTTGTGCTAGATGTTTCTCAAGACTTGGAACACAGTCCTAAGGAAACAGGACACACACCATCATCACAAATCAAGTAAGCAGAAAGATCGATTCATTTACTGCAGAATATTGTGCAAATTAGTAATCCTAATAGCCTTCTTCTGCAAACCACTATCAGTGTATTATAAACTGACATGAAAATGGATGACAGAATCTCCAAAATTAAAAAGAGATCTATATACAAATTTCCCAAGACAGCCTCCTGTCATGGAGGATCTGATCATTTCTCAGCCACTTTATTGCTATTGATGCAGCAGAACATTATCTCAAAACAACTGATCAATATTACCATGATCTCCTAAAATTTTATCTCAGACTATTGGCATTTGAAAACACCTTTGTTCACCAGGTTTCACAACTGCTTCTTTTTTCAGTTCAGTCAGGCCTTGGAAGTTTCATGATACATTTCAGAAAAAGATCCCATTAATAAAACAGTTCCTGAGGAACCAACACCTTTTCACATTAATATGCAACATTTGCAATCCAATTGAAATATTCTAGAACCTCCTTTAAGGGTCCCCACAAATGCATTAGATCCCGGTAGATGTATTTGACAGCACACCATTATGTGCCTAGAAGGTGGTGACGCAGATTTTTAAACTTATCCCATTTACCTAACAAATACAAATTCACATACCCTGTGACAACCATTTGGAGAAGGATGAAGGATCATTACTGATGTAAATGCAATAGGTTATGCAAAGAGGGCACATGCTTGTACCTGTATCATTTCAGAAGTACCTTTCTTATGTCCATCTGCACATTAGAATTTCTTTAATCACCCATCTGTATACTGAGTTGAATTGCTGTTACTAAAGGGACAGAAATAGACATGTGTTATCTTGTATAAAATAAATAGCATCTCTGCATATACATATACGGTCGTACATATACATATTGTATATATAGGATATGTGTGCATATACACTATCTATCTACCTACCTACCTACCTACCATCTACCTAATTTTTTTTGTAAAAAGAGTCAGAACACCTGGCTCAGTGAATTGAGTTCTGGCCTGCAAACCAAAGAATCACTGGTTCTGTTCCCAGTCAGGTCACACGCCTGGGTTGCAGGCCAGGTCCCCAGTTGGGGACATGCAAGATGCAAGCAACCACACATTGATGTTTCTGCCCCTCTCTTTCTCCCTCCCTTTCCCTCTCTAAAAATAAAATAAATAAAATATTTTAAAGAATAAATAATAAATAAAATAATAGCCAGAGCAGTCTTACTAATAACAAGCATGTATTGAGTGCATTTTATATTCCAGGCACAAAGCTAACCACTTTTCAGATGCTAGTTTCTTTACTAAACGTCAGAACCATGAAAGTGGGTACTTTTCCAAAACGAGAGAGAGACAGAGAGTCGCTCCATCTCCCCAAACATCCATTTCAGGGGTTATCATTCTGAAAATCGAATTAGGTACAGTACCTAAAGAACCATCGTAATTCCTACAAGCGATGAGATGAGTCAAATATCCTCCTGACCCTCCTCTGCAGTCCTTTCATTTATAAAATAAATGTCTTGCATGTTGTTCTGACAGTTAAATGAGGTTTTGAATGTGTACCTCACCTAAATAATTTTCTGCCTTGTGTTTGTTTCTGACTGAAACCAGGTTAACCTGTTATAAAATATGTTTCATTCACTTTCAGTTTGCATAAAAATATTTATATATCTATTTCCCTCATGGATGTTCATTATAAAACCATATCAGCATTTCTGTGTTTGCCGTGGGTACGTGTGTGTGTTGGGGATGGGGGGGGGGGACATCCTCTTTAAATTCAGAACTTCTAGAAAATACTAACACTAATGTTATTATTAAGTGACCAGGTCCTATTTGCTTCGCTTGGAGAAGTGGCACTACTAAAGAACTGAAACTTCATTCTGGCTCATGGCAGATTTCCTTAACCATGTCAAAAAAAAAAAAAATTAGGTCGCCTTACACACCGCTCCTCCAGATACACAGCATGTCACCTGCAGTGACATCGTCTTCTTGTCTGGATGGCTTCTCTCATTTGCTAAAACTCCAGAAACAATACATTCATCATGAACTCTATTATTTGCTTGCCATTTTGCAAAATTCACCAGCTTTCACATTTGAGCAAGAAACATTGGGAGGGGAGGAAATAAGATTGTCTTTCCTTGATTAGTTTTATAAGCTACCTAATTGGCTATTTTTATTCCCTCAAGAAGTATATTATTTTGTGGTGGTTCACGGGGTGTTATTTTCCATGCAAGAGGAATGGTTATTCCCCAAATGAAAAATTCTAAGTGTGTTTTCTTTGAATTATATAATTTTTAAAGTCAGGCATTTACCTCTTACTGGCAGCAGTCATCATTCAGGCAGATTTTCTTCTCGTTTGTTTTAAATTTCTCAGTTTACACCACACCCTCCTGGTGCGTCTCCCATATCACAGCCAGTAAAAGCTGAATCCGTGTTGACAACTGAACTGATAGGCAGTTGATATTGTGCATGTCTTTTTCCCAGTCCCAGCTAATGAAGCACCAAGTCACACAATCAGAATAAGGCTCTAGGATTGCGAGCTGCAGAGGAAAGAGGATTTGAAAGAGATTAAGTTTCTCTGATTGTATGACAAGAGGACTTCTGAAATGGTCAGCCTAGGTAGCCAGCATCTACCCTCTAAAGCAGGGGTGTAAAACTCATTTTTACTGGGGGCCTCACAGTTGCCTTCAAAGGGCGGAATGTAAGTTTAGGACTGTATAAATAAATGTAACTACTCCTTAACTAGAGGCAAGGGGCTTGGCGCTGCCGCCTGGTAGAAACGAGGTGCCGGGCCAGATAAAACAAGGTGGAGGGCCGGATTCCATCCACCGGCCTTGTGTTTGCCACCTGTGCTCTAAAACAATTTGCTTGAAACTGTCCTGCTACTAATAGAGTCAAAACAAACACATCTTTTCTCTTACTATTTTTCATGTTATTTGATGATCTGAAAATGGGTGGACAAACTGGAAGAAATATAACTGATGCAATTCTATAGTCCAACTGCTCAACAGCATTCAAGATTTTTGGTCCTCAGTCCAGGAACATAAGACAGTGTCCCGGAACTTGTTAGAGATGTGAAGTATCAGGCCCCCTCCAGACCTACTGAATCAAAATTTCTGGAGGTCAGAGCCTTAGAAGTTTTGTGATACCAAAATCTCCAGGTGAATGCTTACGCACACTTAAGTTTGAAAAGCATTGTTGCAGAACAATGGCCAGTAGTATAGATCTTCCCCAAGAATTTGTCAGCAATGTTAGTTTCCCAGCGCCACCCCATAGTATGAGAAACTTGGCGGGTGGGAGCACAAGCAATCTGCCCTTTAACAAGTTCTCTAGGTCATTCTGGAGCATGGGGAAATCTGAGAAACTCGGGCGTAGTGGAGTATTACCCATTCTTTAGCTTACACTAGAATCAAAGGTAAGAGAATCTAGTTAAAATTACAAATAACTGGCCCTTTCCCAAACATTATGGGGCCAGGGACTCTGCATTTGAATTAGCTTTGCAAGGGATTCTCATACAGGCTGTCCTGAGCCACAGTTTGAGACATGATGTACCTGTCAATCAGGCTGAGACTGCATTGCCAATCTCACTGAGCAGGCTAAACTTCTCTAGGTGGAAAGAAAGAGTTTACTTACATAGGTAGTGTTTTGTTTTTTTTTAAGTTTTCAGGTGTCTGAATTAGATGAATTACCCATATTCTTCTCATTTTCCCAAATTCAATCCTGCCAGCTTTGCAGAGATAACCCCCTGCTAGTGCATTAGTATTCTGGATGCTGGGAATAACACTGTAGATATAGTTTTAACCTCGTTCAAGACACTAGGAATACAATCATAGCATTATGAGTACACTGGTTCCACAGCCTCCAGGAGAAAATGCAATTTCTGCCTCATCAAGTTTTATTGATAAAACACAGATGTAGTTATATTTATTCATATGACTTCCTAAATTTGTTTTTTTGTCTTTTCCAACTTTTTCACATCATCTTTTTGTTCTTATGGGATAAGTAATCATTTGAGATACATTTAAATGAGCAAAGATTCAATTTTTAAAATTTATCTTCAAGCATGCGATGGAAAAATAGAAAATAATAATGAAAACAACAAAAGACCTGTATTCTCATGGACAGTGTCTTGAAAATTCACTCACCTTTCTCCACAGAAGTGGAGATGCATCATCCATGGTGTACCATTGAACTATCCTGTGTTACTCATCTAGGGAGGCTTTTAAAATACAATCCCAGCAAAATAGCTTCAATCACGACCTTAGGAGTTCTGTTTATACCAACAGAACAGGAGTGTCTGCCAATAATTACAGAACTCTGATCCACTAAAGACCAAATGAAACCAATACAGATACAAGTTATAAATATCTGGTGGTTATAAATATCTGAAATAGAAGTCCAATGTAAAAGTATTCTTCCTTTGCTTCATTCAGCAATTCTGTATTTTTTTTTTCTTGCAGAGAATCGACTTTGTAAACCTGAACCAGAAAGATATCTTTAATATGAGCACTGACGTATATCATATTTTCATGAACTGCATATTGACCAAGTAGATGATATATTCAAGATCATGAATACATTGCTATTTATTAGTTCTTAAACTTCTTTTTGATCATAGTTATTGAAAAGACACACTACATGTCAAAACTATTGGAGCTGAAATTTCCATGCTGAGTGGTAGATTGCAATAATTAACTTACTTATAAATAGTAATTGAGTGTCTTATTGTGGCAGGTATCATGCTCAGTAATGGCAAACCAAGGTCATAGAATTTTTGTCCAGACTGAGTTCAGAGTTGAAGTTGATTATTGACCTCTAAGATTACCTCCTTCAACTCCTATTTTGTCTTTTGTGTGTGTGTATTTTTTTAGATTTAATAGAATTCTTTGGCAGCAACATCTATATACTTTTCATGCCCGTATAATATTCACAGGGTCAAATTTTTTGACAACACCTAAGTTATATTCCAAGCAAATCTTTAAAGTCAGAGGCTCCTGACTTTAAGCTGGTAGTATCTTGAGATAATCTAATCAGTAACTGTTACTTAACATAAATAATTATTTTAAAGAATTCCAGAGAAATCAAGTTGATCATCCAAATATTTGACCATTTTCATATTGTCCAAAATAAGTGAATCATTCATACTTTTCATTCAGTGCATTTTAAGTCTGTTTTATTTATTTATTTATTTACTTACTTACTTACTTATTTATTTATTTATTTATTTATTTATTTATTTATTTATTTTGAGAACGAGGAAGGGAGACAGAAAGAGAGGGAAACATCAATGTGTGGTTGCCTCTCATGCACCCCCTACTGGGGTGCAGGGTCCTGGCCCGCAGCCCAGGCATGGACCCTGACTGGGAATTGAACTGGCAGCCCTGTGGTTTGCAGACCAGAACTCAATCCACTGAGCCACACGAGCCAGGGCTTAAGTCTTTTTTCTTACAAAACTTACTAGAGTTTATGGGGATCTTTTCTCAAATCCCTTTGCCATGAATACAAGTCACCATATTTTTTCTTGTTGCTAGCTATTTACTAAATTTATTTTGTTTTAAATTGTCTATAGCAGCTAGAAATGCACATTTGCAAGGGATTTTTGTCAATACCAATTACATTTGGATATTTCAAAAGAGAAGCAGATGTTCAACTGAGTCCCAAATAGTTTGGCTGGGTACTCACTGTACTCTTGTGCTTAACTCAGTACCATCCAACTGAGCCTATCAGAATGCCTATTGGAACTAATGCATTTGACTTTGCTTTAACCACAAGGGAAAATGGATCTGGGTATTTTGTACTTTTATATCACTTTAACTACTTTCTATTTCTTGACATTCATTTATTTATTCCCTCAATTGATAAATTTTAATTAAGTCCCTACTGTGTTTCAAGTACTGTCCTATTCTCTAAGACTACATCAATAAACATAGTACTCAAAAAAAAAAAAAAAATCCCACCCTTGTTAACATAACAGTGGCACCAGGTCAGAAGCAAAGAGTCAATCTGGTGGCTAAAACCATAATTTATTCAGATAGAACATCATTTTTCAAAAGAGACTTGTTTTCAGTTTGCATGTCCTGGATGACTAATGAGGTTGCATATGTATTTAAGTATTTGCATGTACAGTGAATATAACTCCTTGTTTTCCTAGGATAGTCCTTGTTTACACGTGTTGCCTTGTATGGTTTAGCATTTGCCTTGGATTTTTTTTTAAAGAAGTAATATGATTTACAATTGAATTAAAATAAACTTGGATGGATTTAGAAAACTATATCTTGTATTTCCTTTTTCTGCCATGTTCATATTTAGTAGTGTCTGAGATACACGTTTGAAAAGTACAGTTCTCCAATTTAGTTAAATTAAAAATCGGCCAGTGACAATCCATTTTTCTTTTCCTGTACCTTTCCAGTTGCAACTTAATCAACATCCCCCTTTTAAGAACATCTTGTATAAAATGTGTTCAGAAAATCAAGGCTAGGTATCATTTCCATAGACTTATTTATATAACTATGAACATTCTTTCTATGGTGACTTCGTGACTGATCTGTTGCAAGTCATATGAAATTGATGTTTTTGGAGAAGTTTAAGTGGTTGACTATTACCAATTTTGTTAATTTTAAATCACATACAAATATCTGTTTATATTTTTGGTGAACCACACTTTAGAATTAAAAAATAAATAAACTCTCCTGGGATTTAGACCTAAGAAATAAGTACAAAGATGGAAAGGAAAAAAATTACCGGAGGATATCAACAACAGATACGAATTGACAGAAGAAATTATCAGTGAACTTGAAAATAAATAAAATATGCTGCCTCTCTATAAGTGATGCCACATGCTTCAGTTAGAAAGTCAATTAAGTTCATTACAATATAGCCTTAATGTATTATCTAGCTGATGAAATTAAAATAAAGTATTTGGAAGTATATTCTAAGTAAATATAGCTGACATTATTTTGAAAGTATTAAACTTTATAAAATGAGTTAAGAATCATGGGCATTTTTGTTAGTGTAAGTTATAATAAAGTTATCATTTCTGTGTCCAGGTCATAGCAAAAACAATATTCTGGCTGAATTAGGGAACCCCCAGAGAAGAAATGGACTTGGAATAACTTTTGATGCACACATAATCCATTAAATTCCAATAAACTGAATGTTCCTTCTATTGAAATAGCAAATGAAGTTCTCAAACTATAATGTCAGGTTGCCTTTCATTGTGAAATGCTTATCCAAGGCTTTTTCTCATTTTAATATTAATTTGTCAGTCCTATTTCTTGATTTGTAGATCAAATTTATATATTATAGGCATTAGTAAATTAATGGTTCATATGTTGTAAATATTTTTTTCCATTCTGTGACTTCTTTTTTCAATAGCTTAATGAGGATTTTAAATAAACAAAGTTTCCTAATTTTAATGTAGTGTAGCTTCTCAGTGTTTCCTTTACCTTTGTGATTAGGACTTTCCCTGTTTTCTTTTTCTAAAATACATTTTATTGATTATGGTATTACAGTTGTCCCAGTTTTTCCCCCTTTACCCAACTCCACCTGGTACCCCCATTCCCTCTGGCAACCCCCCCTTAGTTCATGTCCTTGGGTCATGCATATAAGTTCTTTGGCTACTCCATTTCCTATACTGTTCTTAACATCCCCATGTCTATTTTGCACCTACAAATTATGCTTCTTATTTCCTGTACCTTTTTCCCCATTCTCCCCCTCTCTCCTCCCCTCTGATAACCCTCCAGATGATCTCCATACCTATGATTCCGTTCCTGTTCTGCTTGTTTGCTTAGTTTGTTTTTTCTTTTAGATTCAGTTGTTGATAGTTTTGAATTCGTTGCCATTTTAATGTTCATAGTTTTGATTTTCTTTTTCTTAAATAAGCCCCCTTAACTTTTCATGTAATAATTGCTTGGTGCTGATGAACTTCTTTACCTTATCTGCCCTTCCATTGTAAGTGATAGATTTTCTGGATAGCATAATCTAGGTTGTAGGTCCTTGCTTTTCATCACTTTGAATACTTCTTGTCAGTCCCTCTGGCTTCAAAAATTTCTTTTGAGCAATCAGCTGACAGTCTTATGGGCACTCCTTTGTAGGTAACTCTCTGCTCTTCTCTTGCTGCTTTTAAGATTCTTTATCTTTAAACTTTGGCATTTTAACTATCATGTGTCTTAGTGTGGTCCTATCTGGGTCCAAATTATTTGGGACTCTCTGTGCTTCCTGCACTTGTATGTCTATTTCCTTTGCCAAATTAGTAAAGTTTTCTTTCATTATTTTTTCAATTTCTTGTTCTTTGTCTTCTCCTTCTAGCACCCCTAGGATTCAGATAATGGTATATTTGGAGATGTCCCAGAGGCCCCTTATTCTACTCTCATTGTTTCGAGTTCTTTTTTCTTCTTGCTGTTCTGATTCAGTGCTTTTATCTTCCATATGTTCCAAATTGTTTACTTGAATCTTGGCTTTATCCCCTCCACTGTGGGTTCCCCGTGGATTTTTCTTTATTTCACTTAGTCTAACTTTCATTTCTTCCTTTATGATGTTGCTGTACTCAATGCGTTCTTTGAGCATCTTTATCATCAGTGTTTTAAACTCTACATCTGATAGGTTGGTTATTTCCATTTCATGTAGTCCTTTTTCTGGGATTTTGTTCTGTTCTTTCATTTGGACCATATTTCTTTGACTTCTCAATTTGGCAGCTGTCCTGTGTTTGTTTCTGTGTATTAGGTAGAGCTACTTTGATTCCCTGTCTTAGTAGTGTAGCCAATTGTAGAAGAGGCACCTGTACATTGTGTGGGGCTGAGTCTTAGATAATCACCAGGGTGGAGCAACCAGCTTCACAGCTTTGAAGCTCTATGTGGAGGAAGGCTCAAAAAGGGGACAGTGCTGCCTGGCTTCTGGAAGTTTGTGTGGCACTCACCCTGTGCTACTGGTGCCTTTCCAGCTTTTGCCCTGGTGCTGAATCCCAGAGCAGGCAGGACTGAGTAGGTATTAAGTCCTTTAAGGCTCTTTAATCAGAGTCTCCTGAAAATCTAGCAGTTTCTTCTGCTGCCCCAAGTAGTTTTTACAGCCAGAAGTTATGAGTATTTATCTTCCTGGCACTGGAACCCTGGACTGTGCTGTCTGGTCTGGGTCTGGGATTCTTCACTCCCAAGCTGACCCTCCCAGTTTTTACCCACCACATGTGAATGTAGGACTGCCCATTCGCCACCACTGCCTCTCTGCACCTCCATCCCTCTCTGTCTGTCTCCATATCTCTGCCCCTCTTACCCATCTGGATGAATGTAGCTTTTTTAGATCCTTGGTTGTTGGACTTCCATACAGCTCGATTTTCTGATGGTTCTGGGTGTTATTTGTTTTGAGGTCTAGTTGTAATTCGTTCTGTGGTTGTGTGAGGAAGCAAAGCATGTTTACCTACACTGCCATCTTAACTGGAAGTCCCTGTGTTCTCTTTAAGAAATCTTTGCCAACTGCAATCTATATTGGCCTGTATTTTCTTTCAGAAGCTCTCTTCTTTTAACTCTCACATTTAGATCTATAATCCACTCGGAATTATTTTTATAATACATAGATCATAGTTAACAGTTTATAATTTTTCTTCCATCTTCATATATGATTTTTTCATTATCGATATATTGCTCTGCTATATAACTTTTGTCATAATTCAAGTGCCCATATTTAGTCTCTGACCTTATATCTTTTACAGATTTTGTGTGTTTCTAACTGTCTTTCTTTATACCCAAACTATACATAACACCATAAATATTCTAAATACCACCATGCCTTTATACAGTGTTCTTAATTGTCTGTTTTTTATGTCCTCCAAATACGTTATATTTTTGGTTTTTGTGTTTCTATATAATTATAGTATCACTGATTTAAAAAATCTGTTTAGATATGATTGAGATTTGATAAAGATGGCAATTTTGAGACTACTGGATTTTTATAAGACAGACTCATTAAGAAAAACATGCTACTTAGTGTATTAAAATTGTAGTAAAACTTACGTAACATAAAATTTTCCATTTTAACCATTTTTAAGCTTAATGTCATTAAGTGTACCCACATTGTTACATAACCATTACCAACAGCCACCCATTTATTTAGTTTTTAAAAATATTCTCTCAATAATATCTGATTATTTCTGCATGGAAATCTTGCTTGCTTTTGTGAGATATATGCTGAAGTAGTCAATATTTGAAATGCTGTAACAAACTCTATTTTAAAATTTAATTTTTCCATTGTTATAGGTTAACCTTTTTATCTATCTACCTGGTTAAATTCACTCATTAATTCTAATTGAAATGTGGGTTCTTTTCATTATTTTATGTATATAGTCATCCTTTTATTTGAAAAGAATAAAAGTTTCCATGTTATCTTCACTTCTTTAGTTCCTTTAATTTTTTCAGATTTAAATAGATAAAAATAAAAAAGAATAAAAAAGGGTAACATCGAGTGTTGTCAAAAATGAGAAGCAACTGATGGTAGAAAGAATGTAAATTAAAATACATGTGTTGGAAAACCATTTGATGGGTTTTAATAGTGGGATGTTAAGTGTAGCCTATTACCACGCAATTGTTTATTACAAGCCATATTCCTGACAGATCATATACATCTTCCCTAAAATAAACATATAAGGATTTTGTATATAAGAAGAAGACATACATAAGCAATATTTATTAAAGCCCCAAATCAGCAATAATGTAACTGTTCATCAGCAGTAGAACAATTAATTAAGGTATATGAATATAATTTAGTGAAACAATGAACTACTTGTTGTCTACTATAGTAGACAGCAATAATCTGTTTTAACAGAAATAATCTGTTTTATAGTTTACAAACTATTAAGAGTAGTTACCCTTTGGAAACTGGTGACTGTGAGGATGGACATTTGTGGGAGGGATCTTGCTATTCTAGAAATATCATTTCTTGATTTAGTTGGTTACATGAATGCATATATTTTGTGAAATTATTTGGGGTGGTACACTTTATGCTTCTTTCTGCATGTTTCTTTATATTTCAGTAATATATTAAAACAAAAGGAAGAGAATGGATACTGAGTTGAATTTATGTTTTATTTATAGTTGTAACAAGTAGACTCAACCAATATAGGCTCAACTTGGTAGCCACAGTAAGGTCCAGAAGCACAATCTAAATTTCAAGAACCCGATAGCTTAACTTTTAAGATTAAAAGTTAATCTTCCGCAACCTGGGAGATGGCCCTCCGCAGCCTGGGAGATGGCCCTCCCCAACCACAGGCTCCGTGGGGTTTGCTGTCAGATGTTGCACCAGTTGAGTAGAGCAAGCAGGTGAAGTTTCTTGGGGTATCTTAAAATAATTTGACAAGAGACATCAAGAGAAGCAAAAGACTGGTGATGCACAAAAGCTCAGTTAAACCCTGTCATGCTGAACATAAACTTCTTTGGGAACTCAATGTCCAGGTGCTGAAGTCCCTTCTGAGAACCTTCTGAAATCTCCACAGGAATGGACAAAACTAGAAGGTATTAGCCCTGTTCTGATGAGAGTTACAGCATTCACTAGTTATCCACGGGGTGGGGGGGTGGGGTAGATTCCGGGAATGCCCTCGAATACGAAAACCCCCAGATGCTCAACCCTGTTAACACAGCCCTCCTTTTCTGTGGGTTCCGCCTCTGCAGTTTCAACCAACTGCTGATGGTGTGGCTGATTGAATATGTGGATGTGGAAACCATGAGTATGGATGGATGACTTTCTTTTTCATTTTTTATTTTTTTGCATTTATTTTTCTCGTGGCAGTGGAGTCTATGTTTTGACTGGGAGTTGCTTCAACAGTTACATTACCACCTGTCCTAAAACCTAGGTACCATTTCATGTACCTTCCTCTGTGTTCTTGGCCTTCTTAACTTTAGTGGTAACATAATACAAATACACTAAAGTTTCTGCCTGTTTTCCTTCTTATTTTATACTTCTTTATTTCCCCCAAATGTCTAATTTGCAAAATTTCTCTTCTTTTTTCACTAATTTAATTCCTTTCTTCCACTATTAGCCATGGTACCTTTTCTTCCCTCTACAGAAAGTGGATCTGCTGAATTGCAACAGATCCCTTTTAGCAAAGCATAAGATATTTGCTAGGGTACTTTTGAAAAGAACAGCAATATATCATTCTAAAGTGGCAGAATTTGAGGAGGTAAACAAACATTTAAAATAAATATTTGGTGTATAGAAATGAGTCAAAGCAGGAGGATAATCTGAGGTTAAACCTCTAACCCAGTTGGAGGCTTTCAGAAAGGGTTTCCAAAATGGATGTGTCTTTCTACCCAGCACCAATTCACACCCCGCTGAAACATCATTATCTCTTCCCTTTCCTCTCCGTTCCCTTTGGGGTGTAATTTATAGTAACTCTCATGATCTAAAGTTGACATTTTTGTTTGGGCATAGAGCAAGGAAAGTCATTAGCAATCATCTTTTTTATACTACTATTTAAAAGTGGTTGAGAGATTTGTGAGTTCTGCTAAGTTAGACAGCTCTAAGTCACAATACCAAAGCCAGACTGTATTTTCCTGGAAGTTAGCAGTCTTCCTGTAATAGAGTACTATCTTCCATCTCTGGAGGAGAAAATCATATCTAGGGCAGTGCCTGACACAAAGAAAATGCTGAACTATTTTATATTGTTATTATTGTCATGGTCATAATTTTCATTAATTATATATTAGGAGTTTTCTACTTACATTCTCTCATACTATTTAGAAATCTAACAGGTAGTCATGGTTTTGATCACTATGTTACAGGCGAGGAAGCAGAGTCTTAGGCAGGTTATATAATTCATCAAATTAATAAGATTATGGAGCTAACAAGCAGCTGAGCTGAAATTTGAACCTGAGCATTAAGGCAATGCTAAATAAAATATATTCAGTTTTTAATTGGATGACATAATCTCAAGAATATAAAGCTGCATAGAACAAAGAAATGGACTAAATAACTATAAAATATTATTAATAATTGAATTTGCATGATGGGATAAGACTTTGTATGTTTTACTTATTCCTGGTTCTGTCTATATTACCAATTGTATTTAATAAGCCGGGACTAATTTTATTATGAAAACAAAACACTTATTTCTTTTTAAATGGTGCATATACAGAATGGAAATCTCATCACCAAGACAACCCAGGAAATAGAGTTCTGGTTATAGTCATCCTGGGGCTGTTTACTGTAGACAACATGTTAAAATATGGGTCTGCCACATGCCCATTATTGAAGAGGAAGCTAGTCAGTTTTCAGGGGAAAAACTGAAATTTAAGACAAAAAGGGAAAAATATTGTGAGAATCATTTATAAAAGGGTGAGCAAAAGGAGGTTCACAGTTGCAAGTGTGCAAAACACAGAATTTATCCTTGTACTATTATTTATTAATTATTGTGCCCTGGCTGGTGTGGTTCAGTGGATTGAGCACCGGCCCATGAACCAAAGGGTTGCCAGTTCGATTCCCAGTCAGGGTACATGCCTGGGTTGCAGGCCAGGTCCCCAACTGAGGGCTTGCGAGAGGCCCTCAAGAAGGTCCTCAAGAAGAACAACACATTGATATTCTTCTCCCTCTCTTTCTCCCTCCCTTCTCCTCTCTCTAAGAATAAATAAATAAAATCTTTAAAAAATTATTGTATTATCTTCCCATGAACAGCTGTAAACCTACTTTTGCCTACCCCTGTACATTTGTCTTCATCATGAGGGGGAAAGCAAGGGGCAAAGAAACAGGTAACAGTGTTTTATAAAACCTGGAGTCAAGTACCATTCCCTATACTGAATATTGTCCTTCATCCCCAGCAAAATTATAGACCTTAAATACCCCCAGCTAGAAATATCCATGATAATTTAGCACTGAAACTCAAAGGAGAAGTAAATAAAAAGCTGAAATTGAGTAAAATCTGCTAAGGACATCTGGTTCCTAAAAGCCAGAATTTTGTAATCAGAATATTCATGGACAATGTCAGAGTCCAACACAGGTGCCTCTGCCAATGAGGGCGTCGCCGTGGACAGGAAGTGTACGGAAATCGGCACACACCCAGACACACATTCAGACATTTCATTTGCATCACCGCTTTTCAGTATTCAGAATTAGACTTTGCCTCATTCAGCTGGAGTCCTGTTCTTTTTCTGGGAGTAAATCTCCTGAGATCGGTTTCCTTTCCTTTTTTCTTTTTTTGCCTATGTTGCTTATTTCATTCATTGGCCATTTATTCAAATACTTGATTGAGTGTTTGCTGTGCGTGAAGTGAAGAAAACAGTTGTTAATCGGGAGAAATACTGTGAGACAGACAAATAATTGCAAGTGATTATCACAGGGGCCGTGCTCTGGTGGAATGGAGCCCAGGCGCACACTGTGAGCACAGTAAGCAGCCCAGACAGCCAGCATCCCATCAGGTCTGGGAGTGCCACTGGGGAGGGTGTCAAGGTGGCTGCCTCCAGGAGATGGCACCTGATCTGAGCTCATGGGAGGGGTCAATGCCAGACAGCAGAATTCATATGGGGCAAGGTTTATCAGACAAAGGGAGCAGCATGTCTATTTCTAAACAATAGACTTCCAAAGTGGAAGGGACAGGATTCCTGATGTTTGCTGAAGTGTTATAACCCATTGGAACGTGTCGGTTTCCATCCCAGGGAAAGGAAAGCATAGGGGCAGGATTTACGATTGGAGCTGTCAGTTTATCAGGCTGGAGCAGGTGTCGGGAGCAGCAAAGAATCAAGTCCAGAAAGAATCAAATCAGAAATAGAGAAATGAGTAAGAGTAGTAAGTAATGGGCATGGCAAAAGGCCGCCCGAGACTGCCCAACACAACTCCGGAATGGAAATGAAATCTAGACCTCGTATTAGAGGAAGGGTGGTAAAAAACCCAAGGGCAATTAAAGATTTCTGCAGGTTAGGCATGGCTTCAGTGTTGATATAAAAATAATATTGTTTTCTCAAAACAGATACAACCTCTGGCACAATGAAGTGAAAAATCTACACAGTCCATAATTACTGTATTTTTGGACTATAAGACGCACTTTTCTCCCTAAATTTGGGAGGAAAACAGGGGTGTGCCTTATCGTCCAAATGTAGCTTTACATTTACATTGGTGAAATATTATGTTATTTATGTAATTAAATATTTTACCACATTTTTTGCTTCAAAATTTTTTCGCCTGTTTTCCTCCTCTAAAACCTAGGTGCGTCTTATGGTCCAAAAATACAGTCATCAGTAATACGGTTAAAACAACCAAGACAATGTGTTATTTATCTTCTTAAACATTTTATTAGATTTATCAGAGTGACTTCTGTTAATAAGATTGTGTAAGTTTCAGGTGGACAATTCTATAAATACATCATCTGTGTCTTGTGTCTCTTCTATCTGCTCCAGCCTGATAAACTGACAGCTCCAACTGTAAATCCTGCCCCTTTACTCTCTTCTGTCTCCTCCACCCCCCTTCCCTGTGGTAACTACCATGTGTTATCTGTGTCTATGAGGGTTTCTTTGTCTTGTTCACCTTCCTGTGACCATTGATTTCAGCTTTTGTAAGCCCCTGAAGGAATGAATGGACCTACAAGTGGCCAGGTCATTTGATGCAAAGTTTTATGGGTTTATATGGTAAACATAGTATCTGTAATCCTCTGTGAGGTCTCTAAAAGTATCCATGTCATTAATGCTGAATATTTTAGAAAGAAGTACATTAAATCAGTGGTTGTGTAAGTAAGTGATCCTCTTTAACATTTAAGTGATAGGGTTCAATGGGTAGCATACATCTATAAATTGTATAAACTGGGTGTGTTGCCTAAAAAAATTAAAGCTAAGAGAAAGCAGCAATTTACTGAGTTCCAGAAACCATGTTTTACATTTTACATCCTGGTTTTATTTTTTGCTTAGTTCTCACAATAACGCTACAGAATTTTTTTCTTCCCATTTGTTTATGCAGGAATATATTGATGCCTCATACATTATTGTTAGCAGAATATTTGTGAATAGTACGCTTACATTTAGCCAAGAAGACACTCACGGAATAGCCACAACATACCAGACATTATGTTAAAAGCTGTGGGTAAATAAACAGTCCACACAGAACTCCAAGCCTTGTTCTGGAGACAGAAATACAAGAGTTATTTTTAAGTGCAGACACAAATGACTCCACAGGAAGCCAAGAAATGCTTTCTGTGGAACACAATGGAAGATTTAAATCTTTGTTCATTAGTAGGATTTAGCCAGATGGAACTGACTAGAGTGGATGAAAGTCCTTGCACATGTGACTCAGGGCATGACTTTGGAGAAAGCTATCCGCTTTGGCCTAAACAGAGTGCCTTTAGAACTCAATCTGTGTTGAGTATCGGGCTGGATACTTCATGCAACATGTATATTTATAACCCCCACCAGCTCTGATGGTAGGAACTATGTGCCCCATTTTATACATACAGAAGTGGTACCTAAAAGAGATTCAATAATTTACCTAATATCACTTAGCTCTGCCTTAAATTCAAACTCACATTTGTCCACTCTTGAAGTCTATGTGCTACCACTGCAGGAAGCTGCCTGAACCCCATAAACTATATGACAATTGTACAATTACTACCTGGTGCAGACTGAATATTTGCACCCCCACCCCCAAATTCATATGCCGAAACCTAATCTCCAGTGTGATGACATTTGGAGGCAGGGACTTTGGAAGGTAATTAGATTATGAGGGTGAAGCCCTCATGAATGGGATTAGTGCCTTATAAAAAAGACCTCAGAGAGCTTTCTTGCGTCTATACAATGTAAGGACACAGGGAAAATATAGCTATCCATGAACAAAGAAACAGGCTCTCACCAGACACCCAATTTTCCAGCACTCTGATCTTGGATTTCCCAGTTTCTAGCACTGTAGATATAAATTTCTGTTGTTTGTAAGTCCCAGTATATGGTATTTTGTTTTGGCAGCCTGAGTTGGCTAAGTGTCGTGGTGAAATTGGGCTCGTGGACTAGTCTGGATGTGGCACGAACTAGAGGCTGTTCAGCCTCCAGTCAGCACAATGACTGACCAATTGTTTGTGCCCATTAAACAGTCAATGCAAAAACAGAAATCGGAAGAGGTCCTGAAACAGTGTGTGTGTGTGTGTGTGTGTGTGTGTGTGTGTGTGTGTGTGTGTGTGCTTCTGAGGAGTATATTGGGGTGTCAGAACTGTGTCAGGCTTTAAAAGATTACTTCCAAAATTATCCCTTCATAAATAGGTAAAATGAGATGGGGTAGAACTACCAGTCAGAATCTATAGGGATGTATAATTATTTTATTCTTCTCACCTTCTTAAATCTTTATTTTTTCAAGATAGTAATGTTCCCTGGTTAAAATCCAATCTTAATCTGCTATAAGCAGGATCCATTGTTTCCCTCTCCCCACCCTTAAAATGAGCAAGATGCCTGAAGGGATATCAGTCAACAGTAAGCACTGGGAAAACACTTGCTAAGGATGCTAAGAATAGGCCTGGCCGGGTCGCTCTGTGAGTTAGAGTGTTGCCCCGATACATGAAGGTTGCAGGTTTGTTCCCCATTCAGGCCACATGGAAGAAGCAACCAATGAATGCATAAAGAAGTGAAACAACAAACTGATGTTTCTCCCTCTCCCTCTCCCTCTCTCTCTTTCTCTTGCTCTGCCCTTCCTCTTTCTATCTAAAAATCAATTTAAAAGTTTTTTAAAGAATTCTAAGAATAAAATATAAGGAACTTAGCCATTGTTGACATTGAATCACCTTATAAGCTGTGGACATTTTACTCTAGGATTTATTGTTATGCAATAAGTAAATCCAGTACGTATATAAATCACTGTAGACGGGTTTTGTTTTCTTGCCTGATGCCAAATGGAACGCCAACTGAAGCAGATTCAAGTCAATGGAAGCAGAGGATTAGAGTTCAGAAGATACCCAGCTTGGGTAGAGAAAGTACAGTCAGCACAGATAGCCAGAGGAGTGAATGGGCTTGATTAGGTATTGGATAAATTGCTTGAGTCACGATCATGGTCAGGTCATGGACAGGTTGTGGGACACCATATCAGAACAGGGCATGTACGAGAACCATGATTCAAGAGAAAGAATATGAGCTTTACTATCAGAAATCGATGAAGAAACAAAACAGAACGGAAGGAGCAAGTCCATCAAACAGGCTAGAAATGAAATAGCTTGAGGGGGCAGGCAGCTGTTTCAACATCAAAGCTCAAGTATGAGGCCTTTCTGGTCCAATGTCTCTTCTGCAGTCATTGAAATGAATAAGGCGTTCAAGTTCCAAACTCCCCTCTTGTCTCTTGCTCAAGATTCAGTTCTAAAGGCATCATCCAATGTGGTAACTGTGTATGGGGCCAGGTGGGTACTTGAAGCACTGAGGGGACCACTCTGTAAACTACAGGATGTTCTGACACCTTTGCTGTGCATCGGAAACTAATACAGAATAATACTGAACATAAACTGTAATGGAAAAATGAATTTTAAAAATTGTGATGACAAAAAGAAAATAAGACATCATCCGAAGTGCTGGACTTGGCCATGTGGCTCCCCTCAGGATGCACATGTGTATTTTCAGGGAGAGTGGGACATCTGGAGAGTATAAAGTAGAAGATTGAAAATACCTCTCCCAAGATTAGACTCAAAGGGAGACTGGAGTAGCATTAGGGAGAATAAGAGGAGTTTTGAAGGGCCAATAATGCAGATAATGTCCACGCTTTCCCCTGGCACTGCCAGTTTGACCCCTTAATTGATCATAAACCCTATTGTTTTAGATGCAGAAGTCTGAAATCTCTCACCCTGGATCCTCCGATGATACCGTATGTGCCCTAGGTGTGAGAGGGGATGAAAAAGCATTAGTATTCTAGAATTTCGGCTGAGGAACTTGGCTCCCAGACTTAAATTCTGTTACAAATAATCCCCATGAATCCATGCATGCTGACAGATAGGGCGGAACATTCTAATCGCCACTGGCTCCGGGCCTAATACACGGGGGGTAATAAAATCAAATTCTACTGGGCTCCGTTTTTACAGGGACTTTAATGCCCACTGTCTATTTAGATAGTCATGGCTCAGAGCTGGCATTAAAAGGAGCTAGAAATACTTGTTCTGAAGTGTTGAAATATATTGCAAACTACACTGAAGTGTGGGCTTAGTCCACACTAATCCTATATTGCACTGACCTTTGCAAAATCAGTTCTGTTTCCCTTGGCAGCTTCATTTCCAGCCCTTCTCTTTGTCTTATTCCCCCGTAGTTTCAACTTTATTTTGGTGTCAGGAATCGGTATGAAGTAGCGGCTAGGTTTCAGCTGTGTTTGCGTGAATGAGTGTGATAGGTTTGGCTTCGGAGTGACCAACACAAAGCTATTTTTCATTCCATTTTCTTCACAGGCTCATTTTCATTCTAACACTCTGTATTCCTCAGACACCAGCAAATACTTTGCCTTCATGAAACAATGGATGTATTATTCTGGGCTGTGCTTTTTCCGGGACTGAAAAGAAAGCTTGGGGTTTTTCTTGTTTTCTCCCACATTAAAGAGAAAAGACTGTATTCTGGGCACCCAGACTTCTGTGTCAAGGCACATAAAAAAACAACCACAAAATTAATCAGAAGAGGGGGATAAAAGCAACGTCTGGCTCACGCGCACAGTGGTGTTGTTTCCAGAGTCACAAGAGGGAAGGGTGTCTTCTGAGTGAAATGGTGATGTGAGGAACAAAAGCTTCCTCTGAAAGAGGAGGGGGAATCTGGGGAAAGAATTGCATTCACTTAAATAGGGAAGTGGGTTTTGACCTTTAGAATTTAGCCAAAAGCTTGAATCGCCTTACTTCTGTGACTTAGTGCGGAGAGAAGGCACTCATCTCGGCTCGGCTCTGATAAAATTCTATCAAATATTTTGTGTGGAGTTTCACTGGAGCCGCACTCAGACTGCAGACGCCCAGCCGTGGCCTGTGGCATGGTCAAATACAAACCTGGCTTCCAATTTTTATGGGCAGGTTCAAAAGAGAATATATTTTAACAACCACCATAGAAGTATATGTTTGCTCAGAATCAGACTTAACTCAATTTTAATGGATGATAAAGTACAGTGTCTGGCCAACTTCCTACTGTGTAAGAGAAAGCCTTGCTCTAAATTGGACTTCCAAATAGGATTTTCTATCTAGAGTTGTGGTTCGTTTGTTTCTGTATGCTTAGTAATAATCCTAAGAACTGGGAAAATATATGCTCCCATGAAATGTCTTTTGCCTTGTGAAACAGAGTGCTTTGTGGTGGCACCAGAATCTGTATTTTTTGTAGAGCACTCTGAATGATTTTGAAATAGATTATCCTGGAACTATGTTTTGAGACATACTAATCCTTTGGATTGTATTTGGAATGCTAATTGGAAAAATTATACTATCTCATGACTTCTTATGTGTATGTACTCCAGAGACTTTAGAATCTACATAGGTGTGCAGATTTTTATTTTTCCAATCAAAATTTGCTCCATTTTTCCTTGGCCTTATGTTTTTATCTTTTTAAAACTTCAACCATTAAAGAACATAGATTGTCTTGCATACTTAGGGATTTTTTAGAGAAGAGTTCTTTTATTTGTGACTGTCACCATAAAGATAGCCTGGACACTCAAGGGTTAACCCTGCTGATGGACACGCCGGGTAGCCAGGATTTTGTGTTTCGTGCTATCGAAGGGCCTCTGGAATAATTGGTTGTCTTTTCTCATCAGCATCAATGGAATAAAGAGGCAGACATAACACCTATGCCGTGAGGTTTTCTTTTTTCCTTGCTTTGTCCTCTTCTTAACAATAAGGGATCAGGAGAGAGAGAAAGAATAGGCATATAGGAAGATGCCTTCTTGTGGCTATCATCATTCTACATGGAGAAATCAGATGGATGGATCTCAAATCCCAATCTCCGTTGCCTTGAGCAAGTCCCTTCATCTTCCTGATACTAAATATTGCTGTTGTCAAAATGGACTCAAGGCATATGTACTGGCCAAGGGTTTTCCAGGGAATAAGTGGACAGGGTAGGTCCAAGTATCTGTGTACTCACCAGAATGACTTTCGGGTAATTTCACATTCAGTAACTAACATTGACATTGCACTAAGCACTCTCATTAGCAGTATCAATCATGTGTTAATGACTTTAACTTGACTAGTTTGATTTTCAAATGATAGTCTAACTCCTGTGTTGACCACTTGTTGCAATATGTATTTCCCATTACAGGACACAGATAGCTGGGTAATGGGACCCGTATTTTGGTTTTCAACTTAATTCAGTAGCCCCCAAAAGTGTAAAGGTTTCTTTAAGGGTGAACTTCCTTGCTACAGCCTGGTTCAATTTGCCTGCCTCTTCTCTTTCTATCAATGAGATTAATTAACAGATCTATATTTAATGATATTCTAGATACATAGGATAAATGAGAATTTCTTACTTCCTCTATTACACTGTCCTTCACATGAATTCATCTTTGGCCATACACATAAATTTAGTTGAAGTCAGCATTCTGAAGGATTACTTCAAGCCCCTTTTACTCGGTGCCATGTTATCAATTATATACAAATAACCCTTAGTAAGAGAGAAAAATCCACCAGTTCACATTTGTGAATCACTGCATTGTGAAACCTCAAACCCTGTCTACTTTAGACTCAGCCCTGAGCATCTTGATTTTTGGAATATTTCTTCGATATTCTCCCCTTTCTCCCACTGAAGCCAAGCCACCAGGTAGAATCAATAGGCTCTGTTTTTGAGTGCTCATTGAAATTTTCCCAAACACCCATCAGATCATTTAGCATTGCAATTGGGCACCGAGTACTGTATAAGATGCTCTGGACCCACAGATGATTACGACCCTGTTTTTCGTGAGCTCACGTCACAGGGGAGACCGATGATTAATTGTATCAGGTGTGACAAAGAGTAAGTGGGAATGAGTGAAAGGATTAATAAATGAAGTAGCTTGGTGGAAATTCTACAACCAAATAATTCCCACTGCATTTGTCAGTAATGAAAAGCTAATATGTATTTTCTGCCTCCTCATTATCAAACAGAGTACTTAGCACTTTATAGGATATTATCTCAGTTGTTTTAACAGCTGTACTGTGAAGCAGATAATAGTTCATACACCAGGCTTTTTGGAGAAACCAAGAATCAGAGAAGTAATGCAGCTTTTTCATGGACATGCAGTGGGAACTAACACAGTTCTGCCTCGTAATGAGACCTAAGCTCTTCAACAAGACACAAACCCAAATGCAATATAAAATAAGGCCTTGGGGGTTTTGCACAATGACAGTTCTTGTGGGAATACCTACAAACATCCCAGGCAGTATAATAAATTGGTATCATTTCTTGTCAGTATGGAAATGAGGTAGTGGCCTGCGAAGGCATTCATTTATGACAGATTAATCTCATTGTTTTCCCTTTTAAAATGAATCACAAGATATAGGTTAAACAGAAAATGAGAAGAAGTAAATGTCATGTACATTTTTGCTACAATATCCATTGTCCCTATAAAATTCTACATGAGTAAATGAACATAAAAATACATAAAGAACAAAGTTAAACTCAAATTGTATTATTGTTCTGTAGGTTGTAACCCATTCTACAAATAGGATGAGCAGAAAACTATAATATAACTGAAGACTTTTTTAGCAGGAATTATTAACTTGTATATAAGAGATGCTTCCTTTAATAACCTACTTTCCTACCGTTTTCTAGATCTGAGCAAATCAGCATCGATCTCTAGCTGTGTACTCTTCCTTACTCTGGACATCACATAAGATCAAGAAAGCAGTTTATCTTTTGTTCTTAATGAGGTCTTCTTTCACAAGTTAACATCATCTCTTGTCCTAGTCATTGCATTATTACAATAGTCAGCATATCAAGGTTCCATCTTATTTTAAGATTCCACATAGTTCAAGGGGAAAAAAAACCCTGCAAGTTCTGATATTTTTGGAGATTTAGATCCTTTTTTATTCAGTTTTATTGAGATGTAGTTGATATACAGCATTATATAACTTTGAGGTGCACAGAATAATGGCTTGACTTACATACCTTGCAAAACAAATTCCATCATAAAGAACCATTTTTCCTATGGAAAAAGAAACAATACAATGACTGAAACTGATTAAGAAAGTAAGAAAGAAAGATTGGAAAGAATTAAAAGTTATATTGGATTCTTTTACAGATAGCCAAAAGCCAGAATTTGGGTTTGGAATTGTATGTTATGTATTCCTGTGCATTAAGTTATTTCCAATAGCTCTGGCTCGTCTGGCTCAGTGGATTGAGTACCAGCCTGTGAACCAGAGGGTCACTGGTTCAATTCTCAATCAGGGCACATGCCTGAGTTGCAGGCCAGGTTCCAATTAGGTGGCTCGCAAGAGGCAACCATGCATTGCTGTTTCTCTCACTCTCTTTCTCCCTCCTTTCCCCTCTCTCTAAAAATAAATAAATAAAATCTCTAAATAAATAAATAACTTATATCTAATAGCCTAAATCAATAAATATTTATTATCTCAGTTTCTTAAGTTCCAGCGTCTGGGAGTGGTTTAGCTAGGTGGTTCTGGCTAAGTGTCTTTTATAAGGTTGTCATCAAAATGTCAGCTAAGGCAGTGGTAGTATCTTAAAATGACAGTATCTATTGTTACTTCATCTGAATTCAAATAACATCCTAGTGTTTCATTAATTATGTGAACCTAAAATAGTTGTTTTTCTTAAGGTCTTAGAAAATAATAGGTTCTATGACTTAATAGATTAGAAAATTAACTCATAGAAATATTGTGAGTATTAAGTGAGATGATGAATA
Source organism: Tonatia bakeri (assembly GCA_004024845.1). NCBI lineage: Eukaryota > Metazoa > Chordata > Mammalia > Chiroptera > Phyllostomidae > Tonatia > Tonatia bakeri. The sequence continues at coordinate 27,383 of PVIA01001627.1, forward strand.
AAAATCAGATAGCCCTGGAATATAAATTCAGCAAATGTTAGTTTTTACTCTTGATATAATGCAGTATAATCAGAAGTAGATAGGAAAGCAGTTATGGAGCAAGGAATTTTTCATTCATTTCAGCAAATGTGTACAGGGCATCTACCTCTTAAAGAATCACAAAAATTATGGTGGGCACTGTGGATAGAATCCTAAATGTAAAATATATCCTCTTTCACTTTAATGGGCGTCTTACTTAAAGCGTAAGATATGGAAATAGAGCAGCAGTGAGAATTATAAAGAGAGGAAGGACATGATGCTGAACAAGTAAACACTAGAGAGTCTAATTTAGATTGGGGGCTTTAATAACAAAAACAAGCCAACAAATACAAACAAATAAACTTCCCAGAAGAAGACACACTTAAATTAAGTATGAAAGAATACTAAGGAGAATAGTCATGGGTAGAATGTGAAAGGTAGGGATGTCATCAAAGGTCCAGGAGGAAGACATAGTGTGGCTTGTTGAGAGGAGCTGAAAAGTTCTAAGTGCAGAGGTGTCCCACCTGTGACCCTCGACACAGCCCAGGGTGGCTGGGATTGCGGCCCAAGACAAAATCATAAATTTACTTAAAACATGATGAGATTTTTTTGTGATTACGTGTCATGATGTATTTAATGTGTGGCCCAAGGCAACTTGTCTTCTTCCAGTGTGGCCCAGAGAGGCCAAAACTTTGGACACCCCGGCTAGGGATTATGGGGTCAGGGAAATCACCACTACTAGTACAGGGGACTGGGGGGTACTCCAAGTCAAAACATGTGTGGATGTGTGTGCACATTCATGTCCCTGTGTGTGCATGCATGTGCATGTGTTAAAGATGATTTATAAATGCAAGCAGACATACATTATGACTAGAGAATCAAAAATATAGCATAAATGTGGAGAGAATATGGTAGGCAATTTTGCTGGAGAGGGTTGGTCAGAAGTCATGAGGGAAAAGCTGTCCTTATAAAACATCATAACTTCTACATATCTAAAACACAACATTGTAAATGGCAGTGCTTATTCTGCAGCCAGTGTTGTGTTTATCATGGGCAACAGGAAGCAGGATGATCAATAGGAAGAAAGCAGAACTTGCCCTTCAAACACACGTCTCCGCTAGTACAACTTAGCATCCTGGGGAAACGGGGGCAGTATGAGAAACAAGTTAATTCTCTCTTTTAAGTTTTACCTTACATTTCCTATTGCCTGTTTGGTCCTGCTTTCTATTAAAACACGCTTCTCCCTCCTCAAGAGGACACATTCCTAAAACTAAAGAGCACACTAATGACAGCTGGGAAGAGTGTCACTTTGATCACTGACAATCCTGCCCACTGTCCTTAGCACCTCCCATCGGGTGAGAATATTACCCAAGTTGAAAGTTCTTTCTTGGGAGGAATTATATACAAAATACACATATATAATTACATATAATTATATATAGATATAAAATTTATATACCATATTCTTCAGACTATAAGACACACTTCCCCCCTGCAAATTTGGGAGGAATAATGGTTGTTAACGTTGCTGTTGAGTTCTGTTTACATTTACATTGGTGAGATATTATGTTATTTATGTTATTAAATATTTTAGCACATCTATTGCTTCAAATTTTTTCCCTTATTTTCTTCCTCTAAAACCTAGGTGCATCGTATGGTCTGAAAAATACAGTATACATATCCCCAAATTTACCAATGAAGAAGGAAGACAATACATTTGAAGAATACCATCTGTAATCACATAACTAAAAAGTAGTACAATCTGGTTTAAGTCAAGGTCATTATGAGTCTAAAGGTTGCTATGTTTTGGGACCTTATGCTGCCTCTTTCCATGCCAAATAACATTTTGTCCCCCCAAAATCAACAATTTTCCTATAAACTTAAACTTAAACTTATAAGCAAAAATGGAAGGGAAACAACTTGGAAGCACAAGGGCAGCATGGTCCAAGCAGTCTGATACCTAGTGTTAAATAGTTTGTGTTATTTATTGTGTGCCCTTTGTATCCCGGAGCATGGAGCACTTTTTGCTGCTGTTACAAAAGTACTGAGTCACAGATTATGGCTTAGGAGATGACATGTCCAAGATTCATTTTTATCGTATGACCTCTCCAAAGTGCAAACAATTTCACCAATAGCAAACATATGCGCCATTCATATAATAATAATATAAAGATAAATAAACTTGCATGTGAAGGTCTTGCATATATGAGAAATTGTGTTGTTTTACTTAAGCATCACAAGAATCTAAGCAGGTACAAAGAATCCTCATTTTACTTGTATAGATGAAGAACCCTAGAAACAGTTTACCTGACTTGTCCAAATAGTCAGAGCTAAAAAACCAGAGCCTTCAACTTTTCTCCTGCTCCAAAAGGTGAACTGATCATCTGAAACTCTTTCAAAATTGATATACAAATTCATAACAGCATTACCTTCTTGAGGTCAAAAGTGTCTTTTTCACTGTTAACTCCAGTCTAGCCTCAGAACTGTCTGTGAACCCCCTGTGTTGTTCATGGAAGTGTGTATTTAGCCAACCTTGTCAGGGGTTTGACTTTTTTCCCTAGGGATCAGCTGGACTTTCCTGTCATATAATTATTTTCAAGTTATGTCCTTCTAGACTCCTGGCCTTAACACCACGTCTAGAGCAAAACCAGGAGCGCTGCTCTGGCGTGCCTGGCTCGAGTGGGCTGCACAGATCAGAATTCTAGCCTACCTCACTGCTCTGACCTGCACGTGCTCTGTCTCAAGGCTAAATTAAGGCCTCTTCCCTTTTCTTCTTTCAGCTGTGGACCAGACAGAGAAGCAAAATGTTAGAGCGGTCATAGCCCATGCCTGCCAAGGATTCCCCATTTCAGCAAAGCATTCTTTCTGGTAAGCCACTGGAGATTTTCCCAAAGAATCAGAGTTATCTTGGATGGTGCTACATTTGCTAAATGTGTCGCCAGGCCCCCAGAAGGCAGAGGGCAGCTTTAATTTGAGAATAGATAGAGCTGTTTTTCAAGGCCAAATTCAGATTTTTTTTTTTGTTACTGGGAAGGATAGAGCCACTCAGCAGTGTTGACAGAAGTTTGTGGTCCACGCCATATAATATTCAGGCAGATGGTGGACAGAAAATGTTTCCAATACAAAGATGACAATATATTTGTATTTAAATGCCCATATCTATGAAAATATCTGACTTGAAGTAGGCCCTCAGTAGAAGATGTCTTTCACTGAACACTCCACTAACTACTTTAGAGGGGTTACTGCATAGTGAGTCCCAAGGGGTAAGGCTCTGGTTATCTTTGACCCCACCTTACCTATACTTCTTGAACATGACGAATCACAACAGACGTTTTGTAAACAGAGGCACGCGAATGCTATAAAAAGAAGATAGGTCATAACCGTCCTTGGGTGATCCCCTGGACACTGTGACATTTGTGCTGCTTTGTGATTTGACAGATAAGCATGCTTCCTTTTCATTTCTTAGTAACCACAGTGACTCTGGGTTTGTGGCCCAGGAAATAACCATCTGTGTTAGTGGATTATGCTTTTGTTTGCAGAAATAGGCATGTTTATGGATATACCACAAAACAGCCAAGCCTTCAGATCCCCAATTCTTGTCAGGCATAATTCAGACCATCGTAGCAGTCTCCCCTGATGGTTATTTCAGGCCACAGATTTCCCCCGGGAGTCCCTTTGCCGTGCATAGGTTTTGTTGACTTTCAAGATGTCGTAAGTCATTGAACCCAAGCCCTGGTTTTGCCCAGCTGGGTATAGCTCAGGCATTGCCATAATAGACAACATAAAAGCCACCTATGTTGGTATGTTCCTTTCAGTTTGTTTTTTTTTTCCATGTACTCATTCATTTACTTATTATTTTAACACATAAATGTGAGCATCTACATATGCTGGGTTCTCACCATTCTTCATTGATGAGAGGCAAAGTCTAAGAAGAAAGGGACAGTCCAGATTGCAGAAAAGCCTTTACCACCTTGAATGCCGCAGGCAGCGTAGAATGTGTTGTTTTTCCCCACAGTTTGTACTGCAGAAAGACCCAGGGTGTTTCCATTAATGCACATATTTATGTGCACAGGTCTCAACATCACATTACCCGGCCTTCGCACATTACAGCTCAGTTAGGGACTCAGAACCGACATCCTCTAAATCTCAGATTGTCTTCCCCCACCCCCTCATCCTACATATAAAAAGACTTGCTCCCCATAAAAGCATACCTGCCTCTTTGAAACTGGTCTGCTAGTCCTATAAAGAATCACCTGCCTGGGTTAGTCCACAAAATAGGCATCATTTTAAGGAAAAGACCTTAGGCAAACATGTATGTTATACTATCCTCATGACAAACTAAAAGATCATTTACATTGATGACCACCTCATCACACCTGTGCTTAGATTGTTTTGAAAGCAAGGACCTTGATCTTCTATGCTAACATACCCCGGTTGTGTGACAGGCTCGACTCCTGAGGGCCTTGATGTACATATAAGAGCAGGTACTACAGATTATCCTTGAGACAGACATGCCCTTGCCGAAATCAGTGCTTTCTTTGAAAAATTAATTAATTTTAAGAGGTAGAGCTAACTTGCTTTAGTGGTACCCCAGTTCAACTTGAGACCAAAATCTGGAAAAGGAATGAGAGAAGAAGAAAAATAAAGGTAGGTAACCATGCTTATTAAAACATTAGAATCGCAGAATCATAATTCTGCCCTTCAGTTTCTCAATTTTATTTTTTTACAAAGATTGGCAGGTGATTTTTCCCATATGCCTCTCTCAGATTTACAGATAATTCTCAATACTCATATACATACATATATATACACATATATACATATATACATATATATAAAAATTTGTTAAAATTACTACATGATGCATTGTTTATATAATTTAGAGAAATGTTGATGAATGAAAATTCTCAGTATAACTATGATGATTATAGTGTATATGTAGTCTTTAATATTTATGGTTGAGACAGTGGTAAATTTATATATTTCCATCTTCAGGTAAACCCATTTTTGGAAATATTATGAGAGCATATACATACTGAAAACTACACATATGATAAGTGTGCAACACCACACATTTTCACCATCTAAATACACTCACGTGGTCACTGTCACCGGAGCACTTCCATGCCGGGGGCTGGTCCTGCCCCAACACAGCCTGGGACCTTCTGTGTATAAGGTGACCTCCAGGTTTTTGACTTGCCCAGGAAAAAGTTCAAGGTCCAGGTGTAGTAAGAACCAAGCAAGTTTAATTCAGTTAGTAAAAAGAAAGAGCACAGGGCACACGCTCTGCTGGGAAAGAAGCAAAACAAACATATTTGAGTGGACGCGGCCAACTCACTAGTGAGTTGTGCACGTGGTCAGTCAGTTCTTTGGATTTTATGTGTTTTCATGGGGCAAGGTGGTCAGCGGTTGTCTCCGAGCTTTGTGGTGTCAAATACTGACTTCGCCATCTGCTTAGAAGTAGGTCTTATTCCTAACAGGGTCCATTCTGGAAGTGTCACACCCTTAACCTCCACCCCCTTGTTTCCCTTTCTGCTTGTGATGTCAGTTTTCATTATAATGGTGGTAAAACGAGCATTGGGGCCTTCTCTGGTCAATTTTTTCCCCCTCCATCCTAGAGGAGCCTGGCTCTAACTGGTTTTTGTTATCTCCGTCCCTGATGATGGTGACAAACCACCTGCTCTCGGGCAATCTCAGTTAGGAGGATGGGGTCTTGTGATTTATCAGCTGGTTGTTAATTGCTCAGCCATCCAGGCCGTGTGTTCAACCATTTGTCTCCGTTGCCTCCTTCCACTTGCCAAGGAATTGTCCCAGTTTCTCACTAACCTGCTTCAGTGCCATTAACTTAAACAAGAAACAAACATTATCTGCACCCCAGAATCTTCACCTCCTTGTGCCTGCTTTCCATTTCTGAGCCCTCTAAAAACCTAACAGCATCCTGACTTCTTTTGTATTTAACAAAATTACCTACAAACTATAATCTTATTTTTAGTACACAATTGTTCGTGTCTGGCTTCATTAAACGTTACATTTGTGAGTTTCATCTGTATTTCTCTGTCTGGCACATATTGTTGATTCTCACTGCCCTAATTTTTATCATGACAGTTGATATAGCCATAAATCAATTCTTCTAAAATCTTATTCAAAATAAAATATGGGGCAAATTCACTTATTTCCTATAAATTATAAGCTGTACATTAGAGACCAAAATTATTTTTATGATCATTGTACTCTAAAGAATTAATGTATTAAATTTTAGAAATATAGCCCTGGCTGATGTGGCTCCATGGATTGAGTGCTGGCCTGTGAATCAAAAGGTTGCTGGTTTGATTCCCAGTCAGGGCTCATGCCTGGTTGTGGGCCAGGTCCCCACTTGGGGCCATGAAAGAGATAACCAATTGTATCTCTTGCACATTGATGTTCCTCTCCCTCTCTTTCTCCCTCCCTTTCCCTCTCTGTGACAAAAAAAAATAAACAAAATCTTTTTTTTTTAAGATTTTATTTATTTATTTTTAGAGAGGGAAGGGAGGGAGAAACAGAGAGAGAGAAACATCAATGTGCGGTCGCTGGGGGCTGTGGCCTACAACCCAGGCATGTGCCCTGACTGGGAATCGAACCTGTGATGCTTTGGTTCGCAGCCCGTGCTCAATACACTGAGCTATGCCAACCAGGGCAAAATAAACAAAATGTTTAAAAAATAAATAAATTTTAGAAATACAGTTTACCTAGAGTCAGGTTTCTTACCTTTCAGGTAAGCCATCTTCTGCTAAAACACAGTTTTATATTTGGATATTACTTTCCTTACCTATATTGTAGAATTTTGAGGTAAGGTGAAACTTCTTATGGATTGTGAAATGCCTATATAATTAAAACCTGCTTTATTCCATGTACAGATAAGTGAATGCAGTGAAGAAAACGTATGTTTGTTCAAGGCATAATTTGGTGAAAATAAAGCAAAAAAAAAAAAACCCAACAACACCCAAGTCTCATTTTCCCAGTGACATCGAGCCTCACTGGTTCTCATATTTCACATGGAGGCCACACAATATGACAGATTAAATTCACTGAAGGTAAACCCATTTCCTTCTCTATATCATCTTTCTTTCATTCTAGCTCAGTGTGGGGCACACCATTGCCTACACTCGTTCTAAACAGCTAAACTAACATCCAGTGAAGTGTGGTTGATGGGCATGGTAGGCTGAATAATTACCACCAAACGGTGATTGCGTGCTAATCCCCAGAGTGTTGGGTTACATGGTGCGGGGTGAGGGGGAGGGTGAAGGTTGTAGCTAGAATTAAGGTTGCTAATCAGCCCTCCTTGAAATGGGAAGATGATCCTGAGTTGTTCAATAGTCCCAGTGTAATCACGCCAGCCCTTCTAATTAGAAGAGGGAGGCAGAAGAGGAGGAAGGTAAGAGTCAGAGAAAGATTCCAAGATGCTATACTTCTGGCTTTGAAGATGGAGAAAGGGAAGAAAATGGATATTCTCCCTCAGCCACTAAAAGGAACTTATTCCTGCTTGATTTTAGCTCAGTGAGATTTATTTTGGATTTCTAAATTCCATAACTACAATATAGTAAACCATGCTTCTAACCTGGTGGTAATTTGTTCCCTTAGAATAGGAAACTAATGTAATAGGTGTAACTGACTAACAAAAATTGCTTTTTCTGGATCCAGTTAGAAAAAAAGAGAGCAATTGATACATCTCATTATTTATGTATTAGAATATGATGACTATTTTACCTTCTTTGACAGAGCAAGTAGCAGATGATTCTTTAGCCAATTTTTTCTTTAATTCCTGAGTAAGATGGCATTCTTATAAATGAATGTAAATCTACTTGTCTTGACTGGGAAAACATATACACTGCTTGAAAGTTGGACGTGAACATGGGCAAAATGAAGGTCCACGCCTCTTTGTTTTTGCTCAGGACAAGCATGTCTTTGTTCCACTTACTAATGATGTGAATTCAAACTGATGGGAGAGGCCCTCTCTGACTCTGGGACCCCCGGGTGCCTACAAATGTAAGATTTCTCTTCAAGGCCACTTCTCCAGAATGTATCCCAGAGAGGGAGTTAAATATAGTTTCGCTACTTAAATTTAATTATAACTGTATTCTCGTGTTCCCATAAGAAATATTTCAGAATGTGAAAATCTGGTGCATATGGAAATAGGAAATTCATCAGGGCCTTGGGGTACCTTGTTTCACAGGAATATAAGGAGCCCATTTCATTTTGAATACTGAACTTGTTCCAACAAATCTGGAGTTTTGTCACTGAGTGAGAAATTAGAGTTAAATACTCAGAGCTGGGAGTGACGCTGAACCACATGGCTGGAAATGACGAAAGAGAAAGGTCGTGCTGCTCATTATTCTTAAATAATAAATTATATTCTAATAAAATAAAAAGCCTGCTTCCTGCTTGCAATTTGGGACTATTTCTCTCTAGGGCGAGCAAAGACTTGCAAAAAAATGGCATCAAATAACTTCTGATTTAGCAGTGAAAGGAAAAGACACTTGCGGCCATGCGGGGGTGCTGGTGGGGAAGAGGAGCAGGCAGAGAGCTCGTTAGCATGCCTGTGCGCACTGGCGCGTCACCTACTCCCTTGCTTCCTATCGCTTATTAACAGACTCCCACACTCTTCTGTGTGCCTCTTCTATCCACTTTGACCACTGCAGACAAGGTTCTAAGGAGTTGTCATGCCGGACGAATAAATGAATATCCCAGAAAGAGACAAAATTTGTATTCAATGAACACATACTACCAGGGTGGGCAAAAGTAGGTTTACTGTTGTGAGTACATGAAACAGTTTATCCTTGTATTATTATTTACTAGTTACTGTGTTGTTTATTTGCATTATAACTGTAAACCTACATTTGTCCACTCTTATATGTGTCAGTACAGATGTTTAGTAAATTTATACGTAATCATTTAGTGTTATTACCCATCTTCCCAATGAGGACACAGGTGCAGACTGGTTTACCTGCTTGCTCAGTGACTGCACTGGTGACCTGTAGAGCATGACAAAGAACCAAAGAAAACCAAATCCCAAAGCATGGACAACTATCAGGTTGTCATATGATTTATATTTCTCCTGTGATCTCAGTACACATCCTATAACTTCCGTCCACTGCTTTTTGGCAATTTCATTATAGGATTCTTCCAATACTAAATAGTAAGTACCAATTATGTGGTGTCAGTGGGGATGATGATGGGGAAGTAACGGTGTGGCTTCAGATTGAATAAAATGACTTCAGTTTTTCCAATGCTTTTGACAATGGTTTCTTGGGTTCTGGGAGACAGTTCCTACAGGCCTCTAAGGGGTCTTCTAACTACAGCTGCTAAGATATCAGTGGTGGTTTGGGACTGTGTTTTGGAAGGATTTTTGAAAAGTACAACCACAATATAAAACTGCTCATTCTATTTTCTTCAATTATACAATGATGGGGATATGGGGCTTATTTCACTTCACTTAAAATGTAAAATTCATGTGGGAAATCGAAGGGAAAATGGGAACAATTCTGGGCATAAGAAATATCCTGGGTCATACAAGAGGCTGGTACACCCACCATACCTAACTAGCACATGAGTCTAATGCTGAGAATTAGATGATATTAATCATGGTTCTAAGACTTCACATTAAAAAGTAGATCTAGGTACCCATCTCTGGGCATGAAGGCAAGTCCCCTTTCCTTGCAATATGAGACAGAAAAAAATGAAATGAAGCAGAATTATAAAAAGAAAAGTAAGATTATGCAGCCATCCTCTGACTCCAGAACATGTATCTTCCGCAGGCTGTGCTTCATTTTTGAGGTTTCCCTTGGCAGTGAGCCGAGGATGGGATGGGATAGACAGGAGCATTGTGTTGAGGTTTAGGCAAAACTAATCTAGTTTTCAGCTTTGCACATGCCAAACTGCATCACCTGCTGTGGTGTATTTGACCTTTGTAGTTGCCAATTATAATATTTGGCAAGTAGGATTAAGTGAAGTACATCAAGAGAGCAAAAAAAGACAGCTCTTGTATATCTTTTTCTAGCAGTTGATAGTACCTGTCTAGAAAGCCGTGTTGTAACAGTCACACAGAGCATCATTGAGAAAGGTTGCAGGGATCTATTAGTGATGTCTGCCACGGGCATAGGTTTAGGAGTTGTATATTGCCTGATACATGTTTGTCATCCCGAAATTTCCCCATCTTCCAGATTTAATATTCTAAGTGACCATCACTTGCTTCCCCTTACTCTTGAATAAAACTATAAGGGGCAACATTTGTGTATTGTTCTCTTACGCATTGCATCAGAAATGCCATCATAGCAAGGAATTTGTGTCTTCTGGTTCTACATTGTATTTACAGAGATTAGCCAATCATTGGCACATAGTAGGTGTATAATAAGCCTATTGTAGAGCCACTGACTTATTCAGCACTGCTTCTGAAAGAACATTCCATCTCAGACTGGCTTCCCTGGAAAAAAGCAGGTGTTAATCTAGTTGGTAACATTGTAGTGTATTTAAGACAAAGAAACCAACAAAACAAAACATAAAACACTGATTTATGGAGTTGATGCCTCTGGAGTAAATGCTTATAAACCAATAAAGAAGAAAGTGGAGGGTACAGAGTCCAGGGATGTGTTTATATTTTAATGCTGTGATGATTTTTAAGGTCTACTATACAGTTTTCTTTCTTTCTTAATTTTATTTATTAATTGAAGAGAGAAAGATGGGGGGAAGAGAGAGAGAGGGCAGTTTGTTGTTCCACTTATTCATTGATTCATTAGCTGCTTCTTGTAGGTGCCCTGACCAGAGATCGAACCTAGAACCTTAGCAAATCGGGATGACACTCTAACCAACTGAGCCACCTGGCCAGGGCTCTACTCTGCAGTTTTCTGAATAACTGGCTGGCAAGTTCATCCATTCATTGATGAACCGCATAAGAGAGAGTGTCTTGCATCCCCAGCTGCCAGCTCACTTTAGTCTCCTTCCCATGACTCAGAGTCGTGGGGTTGGTGCATCTGGCAGATAAGTTTATAAAGGTAGAGAAAAAGACAGTATAATCATGTCAGCCCATCAGATGTCTGGCTCAAAAGAATGAAAGACAGACTGGCCAGTTTTAGTACACTTGGCAATAGTTTGATTTTTTTTCTTCCCAAATCACCCTAACGGAAAAAATAGTAGTTGTTGGCTGCTATTATTAAAACACTAAAAAAATTGGCATTGCCCATTTATTGAGAATATGTGATGTCCTGGGGCACTGGCATTTCCGCTCCAACCTTAACAACAGTTCTCCCTGGAATACTTTTACACTCAGCCCACAGATTCCTGAGTGTCTGTGTCTGTTTTTAATGGGGCCCTCCAGTTCTCTCTGTATCGTTCAGACTTCTATTATAGGGCATTATTTTTACATTGAGGACAGTTAGGATCCTCACGACCACATTATGACCAGCTTCTGCCATTCACTTCAGTACCTGCAGGGTACTGATGTGACCACAGACAGAGAGTGTCTGGCATTAACATCAAGCAAAGCACCTTTCGTACCAAGTGGCTTTGGCATCTGGGGTGTTTGCAGATATTTTCTTGGTTGACTTATGTTTTCCTGTTCAAAAAACATATAAAGATCATCCTGAGAGTCAAATAGGTCAAAATTTGGTCGATGTGACCTCGAATAAATTACGTAAACTCTTTTTACCTCTGCTTACTCATCTATAAAATGGGGACATTAATACCTACCTTAAAATATTATAGTGAAATATTAAATGTAATAATGTTCACTAACAGCATATGAGAGTTCTACTTTCTCAACATCTTCCCAACACTTGTTATTTGGGGGGTTTTGAAGATTGCCATCTTGAAAGGCGTGAGGTGATACCTCTCTGGGATTTTGATTTGCACTTTTCTGGTAATTTGTGACATTCAACATTTTTTAATATACTTCTTGGCCATTAATATGTCTACTTTGAGATGTAACTCTTTAGGTTTTTAGCTCATTCTTAAATTGGGCTACAAGTATATTTTGGATATTAACTCCTTATCAATTATAAGGCCTACAAATATGTTCTCCTGTCTGGTGGGCTGACTTTCCTCTCTGTTGGTTGTTTTCTTTGCTGCACAGAAGCAACAGTGCTGCTGCTATGGAAACCAGCTTGGAGATTCTTCCAAAAATTCAAAAGGAAACTAGGATGTGATCCAGCAAGCAAACTTCTGAGTACTTATCCAAAAGATTTTAGATGAGGAGTTCAGGGAGATATTAGCTTTTCCATGTTTATTGTAGCATTATTTACAATGGCACCAGTGTTAAAACAGACCTAAATGCCCGTTAACAGATGAATGGATAAAGAAAATGGGGTATGTACACACAATAGAATACTATACAGCCTTAATAATGAAGGAAATTCTGCAATATGTAACATGATGAACCCTGAAGACATCGTGTTACCAAAGGCAGCTATCAGTCAGCACTGGGCCTGGCTGACCACTTCAGAGAGGTGGGTTGCACAGGGGCTGTGCAGAGGGTGCTGACACCTCAAAATCTAAGAGAACCCTGCAGACCCCAACTGGCTCCCCTGGATGTGCAGGCACCGTGTCCAGGATCAGGAGGTGGGCTGAGGTCTGCGGCATCTCCAGACTTCCTGATGGTCCTGCAGCCCTGGCTCCCCCATTGGCCAAGATGGCACAGGGGGAGGTACTTATCCCCAGGCACCAAAAGCCAGAAAGATGAATGGCAGTGCCCCGGTGCTCCAAAGGCTAGAAGAGTGAATGGAGAGGGCCTCAATGCCCAGAAAGATAGCAAGATAATTGGATAGAAAAAAAAAGCTTTCTCCTCTCTACCTCTATAAGAGCCATGGGTTGAGAGGGAAGGGAGATGGTCATTGAGAGGAGAGTCCACCACTCTCTCAGGCTGTGGCGCCTGAATAAACCGCCTTCCTTTTGTGCCAGCAGGTATCTCCTGAGTTTGGCTTTCCTCACGGCAGGCAGTCAAACCTGCATTTTTGGTTACAATCATGTTAAGTAAAATAAACAGTCACTGAAAGACAAATACCGCTCATGATTCCACTTAATACGACATAGCTAAAATAGTCTAATTTATAGAATCAAGGAGTGGGACAGAGGGAGGGGTCGATGGGGAACTACTCAACAAGAATAAAGTTTCAGTTAAGGAAGATGAAATGAAAAAAGTTCTAGAGATCTTCTGTGCGACATTAAACCTGTAGTCAATAACACTATATTGTACTCTTAAAATTTTAGTAAGAGGGTAGATCTCACAGCTACAAGAGATGCAATGAAAATAAGAGTGTTCCAGGATGTTCGTGCGTAAACACTGACTCTGAACAGTGCAAGCCACTGAAACACTGTTGGGTTCACTGCATTCCATGTCACATCTAAGAAAATGATCCCCAAACATCTCCCCCAGCCCGTTCTCCAGTGAATACTTGTCTTGTGAGTTTGTTTAGAAATAGGACATGACTCCCAAGTAGCAATCAGCTGGGTAAAAAGGGATTGACAGTGTGTATGAAAATATTACAGTTACATAATTCCTATCACACTGGCCAAGCAACTCGCAATCTTTGAGATCCGTTACCACAATACATACTGTATAATCTGGATTCCCGGAAGATAGGTTGCAGGTGTTATGTTAGAAGGTATGGGTTGAGATTCCAGATTAACTTTGGGAAGTAATTAAAAGCAAGCATTCTGTTTTAATGAATTTGGATCCCAAATGATTACTAGAGCATTAAGCAAATGTTTGTGTGTGATGGTTATACAGCCTGGTATGGAACAGGTATGCGTTACATAGAGACAGAAATAGATATAGAAATTAAAAACCTAAGCTCTAGCCCTGGCTGGTGTAGCTCAGTGGATTGAGCACGGGCTGCAAACCAGGCATTGCAGGTTCGATTCCCAGTCAGGGCACATGCCTAGGTTGCAGGCCATGTCCCCCAGTAACCGCACATTGATGTTTCTCTCTCTCTCTCTCCCTCCCTCCCTTCCCTCTCTAAAAATAAATAAATAAAATCTTAAAAAAAACCCTAAGCTCTAACTATAAATAATTATTTAGTGGCTTCAGTTATTTTAGGCTTTATAGTCCACAAATTATTTTTTTCATACATTCTCTCCTATGCCTCTATGAAAGCCCCATAAATAAGTCATTAAAAATAATATTAACCTCATTTGGCAAATGAGGAGACTCAAGCTTAGCAAGTTGAAATGTCTTGCTGAATTCTAATATAACTAATACATAGAAGATTAGATATAATCTAAAATCTGAACAACTTTGAGGATCAAGAGGGTGTGGAAATATATTGCAGATATTTTAGCTAAAGAAAATCCTCCTAATTTTTAATGTGCACATTGAATTTTCTCTGATTCCAAAAGAGAAATAAGTTTTAAGAAGAACCCAATAATGCAGTTAGTGCCTTCCTTCTACAGTGTCCAACACAAATGATGCCCCCTTTTTATAGTAAAATCTGTTATTACAAAATGATAAACCTGTAATTCTGTAAACCCAACAATATCACACTCAAGCATACCATATGATATTTTAGGTGAAATGTTCAAATTAAAACTATAAATTAGTACACCCAAATTATTGCCCTACCAATCATACTCGAACAAGTCTTACTTCCGCTGGATCCTGCATTTTTAGCTCTTGAGAAAAGCAAACTCTTTAGCCTTGTGCAGTCAGTAGCCTCAGAAGTATAACATCTATGGGTAATAGATTATTCCAGCTTCTTATGGTGAATTTATCACCATGACCGAGAATATTACATGTGACTTTGTACGGATAAAAGGAACCCTCCAGATGGTCAGAGTGGTGCGTGCAAGAAAGACAGTCACCTTTTTGTCACCTTCCTTTGTGACACAGTACAGGCATCAGTCTATTCAGAATACTTGTGCCATGCCTTAGCTTCATCCACAGCAAGCATTTATTTTCTTTCTTTATGCCCAGTTTAGCTCTTAGTTCACCTAGAATTTCCTTTTGCTCTAGCGTTAGGTTTTGATGGGTTTGGTTATAGATTCTAAGTCTTGGAAGCATGCTTAGAATACTTTCTCCATGAAACTACAAGAAAGAGAACTATTCATAGCAGTTAACCAAGGTCTCCAAACTGGACACGTGGTCTGGCTGTGCCCACACTCTCTGTGGTCAGGCCTGGTTGCCTGGTTTTAGGGTGCTGCCCTCAGGCAAACCTTGGGGCAGCAGCCCAATCTTCTTTGTTTTCAATTTTATCCTGCTCTGTAGCAATGCGCTTCCTCAGCTGTTCTGTTTCAGTTGGGTTTCAACTCAAGTCCTTTTTCTACAGGCAGACAATGGAAGAGCAGATGGCACTGTTTCTAGCATAGTTTAGCCAAGATTCCACTCCCGAAACATAGGCAGTTCTTATTCACTAGCCCTAAAAAATGGCACAGTTCATCTCACTCGATTTCCCGTCACCTATATTTTTCTGACTTAGAAAACCCTCGCTGCAGCAGTCCATTTTTCACTGCCGATCACAGTGAGTTCTAACTCTACCCCAGGTCTTCCGCACTCATTATGTCCACTGCCATCACAAATCTGCTAAATAGACACTCTTGTTATCTCCACTCGATTTCCCTTTCGACCTCATCGTTCAGCTTTAAAGAAACATAGTCCAAAAAACCTCTAAATCCTAATCGATGCTCTTAATGATTATGTGGACTCAGACAAATAATTATTTTACTTTAAAATCTTTAAAGTGGGGATGTAAGACAAGAATGAGGAAGAGCCAACCCAGCAGACTAATGCTCCCACTTTCTCTTCTTTCACCCTGAGCTGGCTTTGTTCATCACGCCCTGCACTCCTCTCTTCACAGGACTAAAGACACAGCCCTTGGGACAGTCATTCTTACTTTATGGGCCTTGAAAAGCTACATAAAATACAAATATATGCATATGTGTATGTACATGCGTGTATATGTATGTGTGTGTGTATGTATGTGTGTGTGTATTGCTACTATTTCACTATATCTCAAATGTTTCCTCCAGCTCTCACATTGTAGCTTTGATGCTACGTCTGCCCCTCTGGATTTTATACTGATTTAAATGTTATTATGTATACAGATAATTGCATCGAATATCTTTCAGATGTCAATTACTATGATGGGTATTTAAAATACAAGATTGAATAAAATAGTCTCTTGTCTCAAATGTATATCTAGTGAGAACTTTCATCAGTTTAAACCACTTATTTTCATTGGGATAAAAGTATGTTTAAATTTACTCTTCGGTTAAATTTATGTGAAGAGAAATGTCATTGATTATCTGAACTTTAGAGCATAAATTTACTCATTGAAAAGTTTTCACAATGACGGACGTAACAGACAGATCTGTTGCCCCAAGATCCTCTTGGCCTTGCACCTGATGTCAGCCATTACTGCGGTGCCATTTTTAGGTTTGCTACTGTTGTTTTCCTGCCAGTAGCACTTCACCTCAAGTACTGTGACTGCAGATTCCCATTCTCTGCCCTGAGCATTATCCGATGCAGCAGACTCCTGCTGGATTCTGAAAGCACCCATCTGCCCCTTAGCCCCCTCCCTGATTCCTCTGCTCCCAATCCTGCCTCCAAACATGGCCTCTGTCCATTCATAAGGGAACTACATAGGATCTAAGTTCCAAATAGTCACAACATTCGAATGGCAGAAGACTAAACTATTCCACAGTGTGTGTGTCTTTTGGCTTAAACTCAGAAGCTCCCTGGGTACCCAGAATCTCAGGAATAAGGTCATGAAGCAGAAACTCAATCTAAGCTCAACTCTTGGCAAAAAATGTTATGTTGCCAGTGTTTGGTTCTGGCTCAGCAAAAAGCTATCAAGGCAGAGGTCGTTTGGAAGAGTTGAGGATGAGAGAAAAAGAAAGAAACTATTTGGAAGTGGGACAGATGCTTCAGAATAGTTCAAGCAGTAGGTGATGGGAAGAAGTCCAGCCAGACACAGAAAATATTCCATAGAATGCAAAGGGGAATATAGCACCATAAGCCAACATGGCAAGCAAAATGAAAAACTTCTGTGAAGTCACTAATCATATTTATTGAGCTTCTATACTTTTATTTTTCTCCTATGATATGTTAGCTCATTGAGGATGAGGGATCTGTCTAATCCACTTCTTCATTCTATTACTTAAGACCTGACGCTTATTAAATGTCCCACACATATTTGAGAAATTCACATAGGAAATAAACAAATGCTAGAATTCTGCCACTAAAAAATCTTTAAAATCTCACGGTTTCTTCTTCATGCTATCTGTCAAGACTTCATCTTTTCAACAGGTACTGCATTTCATTTATGTGAAGATTATTTTACTCTTTAAATTTTTATGTAAAAACAGTGATATTTATTCAAAGGATGATAAAGAAGATTAAATAGGTTGTGTGTCAGGGCATCCTAAGGAAGGTTAACAAGGAGTCAAAGGACTATTTTAACACTAAATCAACAAAGGGAATAGGAAATTATGATATATGAATAATGGCAAATACTTACGAAAAGTAGAGTATTACATTATCCAAGTATCTAACTCAGACTTGTAGCTTATCATTCAACTCTCAATGTCTGACTGTCAATTGTTGCAAGGATGGCATTCCTTTCTATCTTCTGTACTTTGTATGCTTTCTTAAAAAACTTTTTTCAGCTATGTTCAAAGTTCTGAAAACCATTAAATATATTTAGCAATGTTTTAAGAGCGTGCCTTGGTGCAGTGACTTTGATGCATTAAAGATGTCTTACCTTGAGTATAATGGTTAGCTTTTCTGAACCTTAGGTCTTTTATACTGTTACAACTAAGAATATAGAATAATTCTCCTTTAATACACACAATACCTTCAAATAAATTGTCTTGTCCAATGACTGAATGCAGAAGCCCAATTCCCTTTTTCTCCAGTCTTCTGTGTCCTATTTATCTTTGTTGATATCAAGAAGGTGGGTAACACCCAGCATTTCCAGCTGGATGTCCTGGAAGTGGATGGAACTTTCATGTGAACATTAGCACGTGATCAGGTCTTCAGGACAGAAGCGGACTCCCAGCTCTGAGGAAGGTGGTCTTGAGAATGATACAGGAACAGTATCCTGCCTTAGCATCTAAGGGACCAAAATTCTCCCCTTGTGGCTCTGTGATGAAGATGGGAATCCTGTGAACATATCTCAAGTTTATGGTTAATGGCACTGGAGAATTTGGTTAGGAGAGCAAGATCATCAGTAGTGTTGTCAAACTGCAGTGTCCTATGACTAGGTTTCCTAGAAACAATTAGGAGCAAGACTGGTCTCCAGGAAGGGGCCAAGGGGAAGGATTTCTGGGTAGGAGAATCTTCAGCAACACGCAGCTACGTTGTCCCTACACAAATGGCTCACTCTGTTGATTCCTCTAGATTCCAAGTCCTCACAGTGCTTCTGTTAGGGTCCCCATTTCATAGCTAAAGAAACCATGGATGAGGGGCAACATGGCAGAATAAGAATTCCATCATTTCACCCGGTCATTATGTAATCTCGGTCATGATCATTCCTCTCCCTGACTTTCATTATTCCCACCTGTGAATGAAAGAAAAATAAAAATCATGTCTCTCAAAAGCATGCACCATGACCTGTTGCTACATTCGACTAGATATAGGACTGGGACAGAGAACACGTGCAGAAAGCGAGACCAAGAAATGGGTGATTCTAGGCAATAATCTTATCCCTCTGTTAACAACTTATACCCATAAATTTCTTGGACAATGGCAATCTTTGATTATCTTTGCAATTATGAGCAACAAACTCCTGGTCCCATTTTTTTTTTAAGTAAATCCACACACAGATGCTGGGAATTCAGTCGAGTCCACACAACACAAGTTTTCTCTTGCCCTTTGTGGATAATTTGCTTCATTCCTGATCTTGTCCTCAGCCTGTGCCATTTATTCTAGTGACAGCCAAAGGTACTTGGGATTAGCCATTAACCAGTAAATAGCACAGCCCCCCAGGTTCTTGGCAGTGCCACCTGGAAGTGCAAGTCGTCTCAAACAGCGGACCCCTGGAGAGGGAGACCATGGCCTTGGTCAGTGAGGTGAGGATAGGACAAAGGGTAATGAACGCAGCAGTTTCTTTCTCGTTTTATTTCCCCACTGTTGTAAAGGGAAGCTCGGTGAAGTATCTATGTCACATTTTAGAGATTAGTTGATAGTTAAAATTATAATATCACAGCCAATAAGATTTAATGTTTCAATTATGTCCATATCATTCATTCATTTTTTTCATTCATTCATTTTTTTTAAATATTTACTGGGCACCATCTTTCTGCCAAGTTTCATCACAGCCATCAAGAATGCAATACAAATATGGTCCCTGACTCAAAGGAGCTCACACTGTGGAAGGGTATATAAATAGTAAACATTTATTCTATGTTTTTCAATAAATATTTTATGTGCCTAATAATTATAGACAGTCAGTGTCTATACTGAGGATTTGAAGCCGTAAACAGACCAGAAGCACGTGGAGCTTATGAGTTCTCACCTAATTATGAAACCATCAGTGTGTGGCGTGTCTGCAGAAGGAGTCTATGCAGGGTCCCTGTCAGTTCCTGCAGCTTGTCAAACTCCCTGTCATCTGGCTGTCCCCTCTGTCAGCTCTGCTCCTCAGTTCTCAACATGGCAGGCTCTTCTCTCATCTCCAGACCTCAGTGCAGACCTCACGTCCTCAGAGATAAGAGTTCTGACCACCCAGTAGGGAGCAAGCGGTGTCTCCTCTCTTGGTTATTCATTCTTATTACTGTGCTTTATAGATTTCAGAGCACTTGATAGAAAAACTCTTATGTTTATGCATCTGTTTGTCTATTTGGGAGTAGGGAATATGGGGTTATGAGAGGAATGTGCATTCCAGAGTTAGGAAGAATGCGGTCATGATGCTAAATGGCAGCTCGCTGATTGGCTGTGGGAGTGAGAGCATACTGATGACCAGCATCCAGCCTTGAGCTTCTGTGTCACTGGTGGGGGCATGGGAGATTGCTCACCAAGGGATTAGAATACATGCAGGCTGCTTGCCACCAGGACTGAGGAGAGGAAATAATCTGGTAAAAACTGGCTGTCTTGGCAGTGGCCTTAGCATATTAGAAAGAAGCTCAATAGCACCCAACTCTCAACCAGGCACTCTGGAGAGTATTTGGAACAGGATATTGGGAGGAATTAGCATAAAGGTGATAATTCAGTTTCCCTTTCCAAGAGCAATATAGATTCTGTGGGTGGCTGAAGTCACAGGTAGCCTTTATGGATCATGACAGAACCTTCTTATTTTCTAAGGATTCTCTAAAGTTAATCTGTCACCAGGTCAGGAGAGAGGTCAATTTGCCCGTAGCACTGAAGATCAGTAACCTAGCAGGGATTTTCTCTCCATGTCAGTAATTACCACCTAGAGAATTTAGCAAGGATCTGTCTACAAGTGGTATGTGTAGGCTCCAGCCACACACGCACCTGGGTTTAAATTGCACTTCTAGAAGTGTCTGCGTGACAATTTTCTGAATACCTCTGAGAATATTTTCTTCGTCTTAGCAGAGAGGGATAATAATGAATTCACAGCATTGCTGTAAGGATCACTCATAACCGATACAGAGCCCAATGCAGAGTGAGATAGTCAATAATGACGCTTAGTTAATGTCAGGACTGTAAGGGTATCATTAAGCGGTCAAGACCAAAATCTTCCTTGGGAGAATGAAAGTCAGATCTTCTGGCTTTCAACAAGAGTATAGGACTGCGTTTCTACCCCAATGCTCATTCATGGCAAGGGGGGAACCTTTTCCTGTTGCAAAGGGAACGCCAGAACGAAAGGACTGGAATGAGTTTTATTTTCCCATTTCTGTGCCGTCCGAATGGTGTAATGTTATCACAGGAGATAATACTGCCTGTAAATAGCTCTGAGTGAATTTGGCTGGCAAAATCGCAGGAGAAGATTGACAGGATCTTAAACAGCAGTAGTCAGGGAGGCTGTGGCTGGGGTATTGACAGCGAGTGATTTCGTGAGTAATGAAGAAGGTTATATGATTAAGTTTCCCGAAGCGTGCAGCGCCCGCCGCGTGCACTCACTGCCTGCCCATTGCCACCCTTCTGCGCCGCCAACCGGCCTCACCGCTTTGCAGGCAGGATCAATAGGATTAGAAGCTTTGCACAGAAAGCCTGCCTGTGGTTTCTTGTTAAGGGTGTAGGGTGCCTTAGAGCTCTCCTCCCTGGCATTCTGTGCCATCCCGCGTATTAATCACATAAAAAGCCATCCCTTGGTTCTGTTTTATGACAATTTTCTCCTACTGCTTTTTTTTCGAACCTCAGATTTCGATTTTCCCCTCCCCCAGAAATAAGCTGGCGCCCAAGATAGCATCCAGTATGGTTAAATCCTACAGACTCTTCCGGGTGCAGGACTCACGTCCCCTCCGTGGGGGAGCCTTGATGAGGTCACAGACGTGGCTAAGATGTCTCTGTGGGTTCCCAACTCCTCATACAGCTGCCAGCTGGCACATTGTCTGCCTGTAGTTCTTTTCCCCACTAGAGTGCTCGATTCTCTAGGACACAAACTGTATTTTGTTCATCTTTGTAAGTCCGGTCAACCTACTGATATATACGTGTGTTCAATGAACATTTGCTGAGTTTTCTAAATCACATGATCAATCAGCTAAATGCAATTATCTTAATTTATTTGTCTTAAAAAAACGCTAAATAAATCTTTGGACCAGCCCGATGGGGTTGTTGTAATGAATAAATAAGTTTCAGAGAGTCTTAGGAATGGAGCCAGTGACACAGGTGAGCAGCGAGGCTGGTATTCAAATGTGGGTTTGTCTGAATTAAAAGTCCATATAATTGGCCATTTTCTTCTACTCTTTCTGGAAATGATACATTGCATTCATTAGGTACATTACATTTATTTTTTAATCTCTTTTTTAAATTTAAATAAGTCCTCACTGTACTCCTCTGAAATCTAATTTACCCGTCTCTGATTTAGGTAAATAGCTTCTGCTCTGCGTAGCTCCAAAGTTCAATGATGGGTGCAAGGTCAAGTGAACATGACAGACAAGGCAAATCAAGAGAAGATGAGTACATTTAAATCCGTCCAATTACTTCATCTCCTTCTTCGCCCTCCTGGGAAATTGCCTTCTTCCTACAAACACGACACTAATAGCAACCAGACGTGTGTCAAAGCCAAAATCATGTTCTCTTCTTTCTTATGTGTATCTCTGGCTGTTAATATTCCTTCTGCTTAGGCATTGTAGGCCAGGCCTGATTACTCTCACCACATCGCTTCCCCAGATATTCCAAGTGCTGCACCCCAGCTGCCTCCGCTCACATTAGGTCCTGGTGGAGACGTCCACTGTCTTCTTATGTGCCTGGCAGGTAATCACAGGTGGAGAGAGACTGAAATTACCTTCTAAACTCATACACCTATATTAAGTTATCTTAAAATTTCAGTCTCCAAGGGGGAGGAAAATACTTGTAGCCATGTATAATCCAGCAGACAACCCTTCTTACACAGCCCAGTGTGGTATATAGTTCAGACTTCCTGCATTTGTGCCTCATATGAAATAGCTCTGTGAAATAGCTCTCAGATTGATCAGTTAATTCATGATGGCAAACAATTACTGAGAAAGATTAAGTACATTTTGCATTAATAAGAGGATTAAGAATCCCATTTTTAATGCCATGTGTTCATAATAAATACATTAAAAGCCCATATCCTGTTAAATTATTTAGACTGAATGAAATAATATTTGTCATGACTCTGAAAATTCTCTAATATCCAAATAGTGTATAAACAAGTTTCAGTATTTTTATTTGGCAACTACGAAGTCCATATTTAATTCATAGAAATACTTAGAAAACAACATTGGCCACAATGCAGTCTGTGTATTCATCTGTGTACTCCTAAGGTGAGGTCCACAATGTGCCTAATATTTAATTGCATGTAACATTTGTTTGTATGTATGTGTGTTTGAATATTTGCATTCTTGCGGGATTAACAAGTAATGAATAAATAATACATAACATATCAATAAGCAGACACATGGTGTTTTATATTTTGAAAGAAATCTTAAGTAACGAAGGGCAAGTTGCTAGAAATATATGATGACACAGAAAGGAATCCAAACTGGTAATGTGATATTTGCTCAGACATCTGAATGAATCGAGAAAGATGGGCCATGGAGAGGTACTTGGAGAACTATTCACCATGGTAAACAGTAAAATAAGTAAAGATGAAGATAGATATTTAGGAGAAAGGAGGAGAGAGAGTGTGTCTGAAATAATAACCTTTAATTCCCTCTAACATCTAAGGTGAAGGAATTATTACTTAGTGTCCCCTGCCACAGAAACAGAATAAGCATGGGTGAGGATGAGAAGAAAAGGGAAGGCTTGTGCTCTGTTGGGGGGATGGTGAACTGGTGCAGCCACTGGGAAGAACAGTACGAAGCTTCCTCAAAAAATTAAAAATAGAATTACCATATGACCCAGCAATTCCACTGTGAGGTATTTGTCCAAAGAAAATGAAAACACTAATTTGAAAATAGCCAAGATATGGAAGCAACCTATGTGTCCATCAATAAATGGATAAAGAAAATGTGGTATATATATAATGAAATAATACTGAGCCATAAAAAATAATGAACTCTTGCCCTGACCGGTGTGGCTCAGTCGGTTGGGCATTGTCCCGCAAAGCAGAAGTTCTTATTGTTGCTGTAACAAATCGCTGCAAGCTCTTGGCTTCAAACAGGAAACATTTATTGTCTTACAGGTTTGGAGGTCAGAAGTCCCAAAAATCAAGGTATTGGCTAGGATGCCTTTGTTCAGAGCCTCTAGAGAAGAATACAGAATCCTTCTCTTGGCCTTTTCCAGCTTCTAGGAGGTTCTCGCATTCTGGGCTCACGGCCTTCTTCCCCCTTCAGAGCCAGCAGTCTCATCACTGTGCTTCCCTCGTCAGATTGCCTCTTCTGACTCCAACCTATCTGCCTCCTCTTATAAGGCATTGCATTGGGCCCAACCTAATTATCTCAAGATCTTTAACTTCATTACATTGTCAGTGTCCTCTTTGCCAAGTATAACAACAAATTTGCTGGTTCCAGGAATTCGTATATGATTGTGGGGGCCTCCACCTGCAGGGCTCCCCCAGCCACCACGGATGAGAATAAGTCTACCAAGACATGATCTGCTTGGGGTAGAAAAGCAGCTGATCTTTCAAAGGAGAAGGACCAAGAGCCTTTTCCTCAGTGGGCTTTTATTAGGTTCATTTTGCACAGGAATACAGATGAAGCTCATTAATCATGGTCAGGCAGTAAGGATCAAACAATAGATAACATACAGAGAACTCTGAGGGCCTATTTTGAGTCAGGGTCAGATAGCAAAAGAGCCATAAAACTTTGAGGAGCAAACTCACTTCTTGCTTGGACACTTATCATTTAATGGAGAGCATTCTAAACAAAGCAGGTTTCGCAGGATTTTACATATTCTTTCTTAGGCCTGATTGCCCTAGGGAACCGGCCCTTTCCAGCACACCACTGCACCCACCACCAGCATTGTTTCAGGCTTAAATCAGACAGGGGAAGTAAGGCAGCCAAGAGATTAGGAGACTTCTTGCAGACAGAATGAGGACTCAGGCTTTGTCAAAGCTAGGGGTGAGGGACCATCACCCCCTTTTGATGTAGCCCCCCAAGTTCTTCCCTGGGGCCTCCCCATAATCGTGCCTGTTTTAGGTCATTCCCCACTCAGAGAATCTTACCTGTCATTGGCTAACGAATCAAGCATTGGTGGCCAGTTATGGATGAAGTAAAAGGACCAGAAGCGGAGCCCCTGCCAGGGAGATAAGGTATGTCTCCTCAGTGGCTTATGGTCCAAATGTCGGTCACTCAGCCTTAGCCGTGGTGGGGCACAGCTTCTGAAACCAGGCAGGGTGTTTCCCAACATGTGATCATATTGAATAATAGGATACTATTATTCAATGTACCCCACCGTTCTTAACTACCTTCCTTCTCTCTGTAACTTGGCGTTTTGCAGATATCAGCCAAAGTGTCCTTTCCTTGAAAATGCTTCCTACGGCCCCTAGTGTCAAGCAGGCAGTGCCATATGTTCTCAGATAACTACCTTTCTCTCATTTACAGCACAACGCTTGGTTTTTTTATACATTGATATGTCTCTCCTGGCCTGGAGTATGAGCTTCTCGAGATCAAGGAGTGTGTTCAGTTCTGCTCACTGTAAATCCAAAATGCCATTCACAGTGCCTAGACCACAGTGAAGTACTCAGTAAATATTCCTTCTGTGAATGATCCAATCATGAAAAACTGCCCTCTAGCCTGTGAGGAAGGTCTCAGTCCCACACCCCATAGGTGAGAGGTCAGGTTTCATTGGCACCAAAGAACTCTCTATGGAGAGTTTATCAAATAGTATATCAACAATCGACTCTGATCAACTCATTTCATTGTTGTTGTTCCACTACACATTTTTATTAAAAAATGGGTTAAGCAAGAACTCACTGCATTGATTATTCTTCTAAAACTTTCACTTGCCCTCCACACAGACATGAATTAAATGAGCTAAATGAAATAAACACAGCCTCTAGCTGTGGCATGTAAGTCTGCAACATTAAAAATGCACATTATTCTATCTTAGCTTTAAAAAAAAAACCTGCATCTGTTTTTTGCTTCTGCTTGTCCTTCTCAATTTCCTTGCATGCAAAGCTGGCTGCAGCAAGTTGGGAAGCAATTCCTGTAAGCATTATGCATTATTTAGTGTGAATTTACATACTGTTTTGTGTTAAGTGCTTTACAAATGTCCTGTCAATACAGAGAGCTATTTGACTATCTAGGCAGAGAGGAAAAGCAAGTTTGGAAAAGGAATTTGCAGGAAGACACAGGTCTAATTCAAAAATGTAACATTGATGAGAACTCTATTCTTTTTGCATTGATTTGAACATCTTATGTGGATTGAAACAGCATAATACATCCTTTTTATAAGTATTTACTGTTTTATATTACTATAATATTATATTGAGATGTTTCATATAAGTTTCCATATTGTCAGCCTTTCCTATAATCTTTATCTTCAGCAGTTTGTGTACATGTAACATAATATAATAAAATAATTTACATGGAAATTATTTTCCAAAAGTAGCCCACAGAAAGAAAGGAGGAGGTAAATATTAAGAATTTTTTGATACATGAAATATGCAGGAGAGCAAAGCGATGCTGGACTGTCCATGGCTTTCAACACCACCTGGAAAGTGATGGTCTCCTTTCTTAAAAAATTAAGGTCATATTGAGGGTTTCTAAGTAGGAAATGGCAAAGAGTTGAGCTTTAGGAAGATAAATCGCATTGATAATGTTGAAGAAGGACTGAGTAAGAAAAAGGAGGAAACCATTTAGGAGCTCATTTCAAGCATTTAAGCTACATCCAGAAAGACTTTAACCTAATTAAGACAACTGACTACTACTTTAAGCCAATGGCAGCAAATGTTTAAAATTCCTCAAATGATAATCAATTCTCTGGGATCAATTTATTCTAAAGATAATGAAGGTATATCTTAAAAATCTGTTTATAGTATCAAGTCAGGTATTTAAAGGAATGTTAATACTTATAGAAAATAAAATATTTTTGTATTTGGCAACATGTGATATGAAGGCAACATCTTGCCACCATATTCAAAGGACAGAGTGACACATAAAGTCACCCCAGTCCCAAAACATCTGTCTTAATGCCCTAGAAGTGCCATTTGTACATCCACAGCCGAACATAAAGGTTTATACCTGCTTCTCATAATGGTAGATGGCATCCTTTTCTCACTCTGTGCCAAGATTAGGTGATCACTTCTATGTCTAATTCTTAACATCAGTATGTTATGAAATGAACTTGGAGGTCTAATGGAAAATTCAAATTGTTCTTTCACAAATTCTTCAAAGAAAGGGAAAAATGAATATTTATTTTTCTGACATACCTTAAGGTAACTGAAATTGCCCATTTTAGAGTGTGTTCTACATTTGTTTTGAATTCCTTAATTCAAAAACCTCTTGATAAAATGTGATTGTGAGAGCAATAAAGAGAGGAAATGGTGACTGCAGACGTAGTAAGTGTCCAAGCTCCAAGTTCACATTTCATTCCGCATCAGTTGCAGAACTTTCCTAGCCACCAAAATGGCCAACGATGAAGTAAGGCCCTTCACAAGGTATCCTCCTGGGTCAGAGAGAGAGTGAAGGGCATCTTCCTCCTGCCCACTGCCCCCTTTAGTATTCTTGAAGAGCTTGAGCTTCAAGCACTTAGTGGAACCATTTAATATATTGGGTTTTTTTCAGCTTATATGCCTCTTTTTTTCCTTTTTACTGACACTGGTTAATAAAATTATACAGGTTTCAGGTGCACAGTTCCACAACACACCATCTGTACACTATATTGTATTGGTCACCACCCCAGGTCAGTCTCCTCCATCTATCACCATTTATCCTATTTGGTTCAAACTAAAATGAGAAACACGCAATGGAGAATACGCCGAGCATAACCTGACTGGGGTAGAGAATATATTATTTTTTATAAATTTTTAAAGATTCTATTTATTTATTTTTAGAGAGAGGGGAGGGAGGGAGAAAGAGAGGGACAGAAACATCAATGTGTGGTTGCCTCTCACACGGCCCCCTCTGGGGACCTGACACACAACTCAAGCATGTACCCTGACTGGGAATTGAACCAGCTACCTTTTGGTTTGCAGCCTGCACTCAGTCCACTTAGCTACACCAGTCAGGGCACAACATGCATTCTTATGGAGTACTGATGCAGTGGGAGGGCTCTAATTTTGACAGCTGTTATCAAAATATAGGTTTCTTTAAAGTAGCTTAGAAAATGGAGACATCTGTAATAGTGTCAACAATAAAAATAAAGTTAAAAAAGGAAATGATAGGTGTTTGAGACATGTTATCATCATTGACATAATCTCTTAGTTAAGAGTAAACTATAAGTGAGAGGGGAGTAATTCACTATTCAATTTAATATTGTTTAATACTATGTTTATAGTCAAAAAGCTCTCCCGTCTAAATTGTGACTTGGGCACCACACTTTGGAAAACGTGGGAGTTTCACAATCAACTTACAAGTAAAGCTCATTAGGGGAGCAAGTTATTTGGTTGGTTCAAATAGAGAGCAAACTCTGACACCTCCATTGGGGAAAACAATCACTGATTCTGCCATCCACATTGCTGGTGTTTTTGCACTGCCAGCTGACTTCTGGACAGAGCTTCCAATAAACCACCAGCAAATAAATAGGCATCAGTGTGTCAGTACGGACAGGTCCAATCAGTTTGTGAAGAAGTTGCAGGAAGTTCTTCCACTCATAGTTCTTTTAAGTGGCAGGTGTATTCTCCTCAGTTAAACCTACTTTCATCTCTCTAGTGAATTTGCCTCCCTGGACCATGATGACAGCCTATATTTGAGCTTGCAATTTCTCTTGTAAAATTATCTGACAAATATTGAAATATTTTCTTAAATAATCACTTTAACATTTTACAGAGAAAATTCCCCAAACCTACCAATGTTTCAACCCTCAAATTTGTATAGACTTTCTGAATATACTACTCTGCATTCCTTGTATATCACATGAGACATAGGTCCTCTTGTCCAGTCAGCAGCTTCTCCGAATCAGATCATGACAACTTGCTTTGAAATACTTCATTTTCAGATGGTTGGGGAGAATTAAAATATAAACTCTTTAACAGGATTTTAGGTCTCTTTACCTATAAAAGCATTGTGTTCTGCTGGCTCTAAGTTCTAGTCACACACGCTTCCAGAGTTTTCTTTTGCTTTATTTTTGTTGCTACCCATTTTTTTATGTCTTTAGTCCAAGATTCATGACCCTTTTCATCCCGACCCTTTTCCTATCTCATCCACCAGTTCAACCTCAGCTCTTTCTACAGCAGAAAAGAAACCCCTTGTAGAATAGGCTAAATCAGGTCTCTGGGTTTACAGAATTTTTACCACCCTACACATTTCTGTCCACCGAGGACAGAAAAACTACAGTCACCTAATTATGTCACACCTAACTGTGTGACTCTCTCCTCATTGTGTAAGCTCATAAAAGCAAAGCCAGGATTTTCTAATTTTACTACCATGTTCCTAGTGCCAAGCCCAGTGTCTGGTGCAGAGTAGAAGCTTGTGGGATAGTCATTGGATGCCAGTCAATGCACACATGGACGTATGAATGAACAGATGGGTGACGGCTCTTTGGGGATTTGTAGTTAAGGAGGAAAGGGCATTTTCCAGATAACTACAATGGTTTCCATATATAACACATCAGACATTAAATACGGCACAGTTAACCGTGGCATATGGAGGAAGAAGTAGGTGAGATATAGGCAACTAGGTTGAAGCTGGATTTCATTTTATTTTTTATTTCTTGCTCTCATAGGGTAACACCTGTGCACTGTTCTTGCTAATTAGCATCACCTGGTGGTGATTGCTTAAGGAGAGCCTGTGAATTAAGATCTTGATTGGATGACTGTTCAAGCTCCATTTTTCCACCAACATTTTCTTTCTCCTTTGTAAATTATACGTGACTCTATTTTTTATATTCTCCCATTTATGGAATTTGACAATCTGCTTTATATATTTCCTTTGAATCAGCACTAAGGCTGCTATCAGTCAAAATCACTTGGCAAAACATGATGTTGGCCATGGAACAGCAAAAAAGGTTTCAAGGTGAAGGAAGGCAGTCATGGGGTTTGCAGGCCCCAATGCTTGTCATTACCGTGCCCTTCACCTTGTCTGTGCTCCTTGCCACATCCCTCCCCTCACCCAACTGCTCCATGCTCACCCGCTTATCTCACATACCCATGTGTTTTGGACATGAGGTGAGGAGGTGGAGGAGGGGGGTGGGAATGGAATAGCAGGTTTAGGAGAGCAGGGGAAATGCAAAGCCAGAAAATAGATGAGAGCAGCAGGAGGCAGTGGGAAGGCCTGCTGCGAGTGGAGACAGGCAGCATTTATATCCCAACCTTATGTCTCCCAGGCCAGAGTTGGCTCTGTGCTCCTCCTTACCGTGCTGGTGTTCTCTCTGCCTAGAATGTCCTTGTCGCTTGGAACGTTCATACTGTCCTCCAAGACCCAGCTCAACAATCACCTGTAACCCCCACATTAATCAGTCCTGTCTCTATGTTACATTTTGTTTTTACATTAATTTTAATGTATGTGTTTATGTGTCTCATTCCTAGTAGACTGTGAGTGCCTGAGAAGTAAATGTTTATTCACGTACGTATTCTCAGAATGTGTCTGGCACAGGGTAGATGCAGAGTAAATACTTGTTGAAAGAAAAGAAGGAAGAAAAGAAGATACAAAAGAAGAAAGGAAGGAGGGAAGGAAGGAAGGAAGGAAGGAAGGAAGGAAGGAAGGAAGGAAGGAAGGGAGATGTTTGTAACTTTTTTCTTTTTTTGATTCATATTTAATTGCCTTTTTATCACCATTAATCCTCCTTATACTCCAGTCCCCCCACAGTCACCACACCATTGTCCATACCCATGAGTCCTTGTCCCTTTTTGCTTGATCCTTCCACCCCCTAACCACCTCCCACCCAGAGCTCTCAGCCTGCTTGCTATCTGTGAGTCTGTCTCTATTTTGCCTGTTACTTCATTTTGTTCATTAGATTCCACATATGAGTGAAATCATATGGTACTTGTCTTTCTCTGACAGGATTATTTCACTTAGCATCATGCTCTCCAGGTCCACCCATGCTATTACAAAGGTAAAATTTCTTCCTTTTACGGCCAAGTAGTATTCCATTGTGTAAATGTCCCATAGTTTTTTTATCCACTTATCTACTGATGGACATTTGGGTGGCTTCTGTATCTTAGTGATTGTAAATAATGTTGTTATGAACATAAGGTGCTTATGTTCTTTCGAATTAGTGTTTCAGGTTTCTTCAGATAAATTTCCAGAAGTGGAATTTCTGGATCACGATGCAGACTGGTGCAGCCACTGTGGAAAGCAATATGAAGACAGCACAAAAATTAAAAAACGGGACTGCCTTATTTGTAACATATTTTTAAAAATCTATTAGCCTATTAAAACAACATTGGGTATTAAAAAGTGCCTGGGTTTTGGAGTCAGACAGGAGTCATGATTCCTCTCGTAACCTCTTGTGTTTTAGGAAATTTCTGTAAATACTTAAACCTTGATTTTCTATCATCAAGCAAGTAACATATAAAGTAGCTCATGTAATGGCTAAGGCATATTTCGGGCTCATCACCTCCTATTACCACTCTCTCTCCCACAAGCATATAAACGTGAAATAAGATATATACCTATTGTTGGTTACTCAGGTGATATAAATTGTGTTTTTTTTAATGCTGTTGTCTTTCCCCCCCCCAAATGACACCAATGGTTTTGCGGCTTACCATCGAAAGGGAAGTCATTCATGTGGGTACTAGAAATATCAGGGGGAACACTTTATAAAGTATGATTGTTCAATCAGGGTGCTGTACACCTGGAACTACTACAAAATAATATTGAATGTAGATAGTAATTTTGTGAAAAAGCAATCCATGGCCCTGGCTGGTGTGTCTCAGTAAATTCTGTGTGGGCCTGCAAACCAAAGGGTCACAGGTTTGATTCCAGGTCAGGGCATATGCCTGGGTTGCAGGCCAGGGCCCCAGTAGGGGGCAGTCAAGACACAACCACACACTGATGTTTCTCTTCCTCTCTTTCTTCTTCCCTTCCCCTCTCTCTAAAAATAAATAAATAAAATCTTTAAAAAAGGGAATCCATGAATATCATACCATTTAACATGGTATGCAGGATCCTCCTGCATCTGGAGGAATTTAATAGTCCCTCCCAGAACTGACTCATGATTGAAAAATAAAAGGAGTCCCCTCCACTCCTAAATGAGATTCCCCACACAGTTGTCAGCAGGTTCTGTATTTCTTTTTTGTCTAAGACTTCCCAAACTACCTCAGGTTCTTCCACAGGCAGAGCACAAGGAACAATCCGAAGCTCCCCCACTGGCCTGAGCTTCCAAGGTGGAGGCATGGACAGCGGCCACGTGGCCACCGTAAATACAAAGCTCCCTCCACACGGTCTCAAACTTCTGCTTCTTCGCCTCCGATTATGATCAATAATGCCCACTTCCTGGTTCTCACTTTCCCCATTACTAAAACTGGGATGAAAATAATACTGTGGTGTATTTATATCGAGAAGTGAACATTGTAAGTCACAGATCCTGGCACAAAGTAGTAGCTCAGTAAATATACATTCTCTCTTATCTGACCTCTGGTAACACCTGCTCTGAACCTTGCCAGCATCCTGTGATCATCAACCCATCTCTTCCTGTCCTTCTACCCTTTGGAAATTATTTCACCATACACATTTAAAGAGGCTAGATAATTTTTTTAAGTATTACAAAAATACACACATACACTAAGGGTTGTGGTGAAGCTACTTATTTACCAGCTTCATAGAAAAAAAACAAATAATCACTATTATTAAGGTCACCAGCAGGGCAGTTATAGGAAAAATACTGATTTAAAAAAAATAACAGAAAAATTAAGAAACCTAAAGAAAATCGCAGCACTCCTGAAAGATGTCAAGGATATTTTAACTGCAAAACAAGTATTACTTGTCGAATTTTACATGTAAAAATTGAGTATTTCAGTCTCAAAGGGAAATAGCTTCTCCTACCTATTAACAATGTGAAACAGAGAAAAATTATAATTTATCGATGATCACTATTCCAGGCATTCAGTTAAGTGTTTTTGATATAGTACTAACTTACTGAATTCTTACAAAGATCCTCTGTGATTTCCCAAACTATAATGATTAGAAAACATACTTAAATAAGCTAAGTATATGCCCAAATACAAAATGATAGCATAAGGCATTTTCAGTACTTAAAGTCAGTTGTTATTACTTTATAGTATGCAGCTTAACCAAATATTCATATGTTGAGCTGTAACAACCTACAAGTATATTGATCTATATAATATGTGATGTTTTTGCATGTTTTTAAAGAAAATATTTTACTGGTCATGGAAAGAGCTTAATGCATTCTCATATGAAATAATATCACACAGTTGTCAATTCTGGGATGTTCTCTCTCTCTCTTTTTCTCTCTCTCCCTCTCTCCTCCCCCCCCCTTGCTTTCTTCTTTCCTTTCCTCCCTTCTTTTCCTTCTTCCCTCCCTTCTTTTCCTTCTTCCCTCCTCTTCCCCTCCTCCTCTCCTTCTCCTTCTTTGTCCACCTGGCAAGTTCTTTACAAAACTAAAAGTCCTTTTATATGAAACTTCCCAAATCTAATCTCATCCCAAATTTAGATTTGACTTATTTCATCCCAGTATTTCCATACTATATGTTACTCTATATGTT
The DNA here is from genome assembly GCA_004024845.1 of Tonatia bakeri. Taxonomy (NCBI): domain Eukaryota; kingdom Metazoa; phylum Chordata; class Mammalia; order Chiroptera; family Phyllostomidae; genus Tonatia; species Tonatia bakeri. Next base: position 60,712 of record PVIA01001627.1, read on the forward strand.
TTACTACCTATATTTTAATAATATCTATACCTAGAAACATTCCCCTCAATTTTATCAGATCTTTAGCCCCTGGAGGGTAGATTTTTAGTTAAATTGTATAAACCTAATGTTTGTGATAAAAATTATAAAATAAAAATTTGAATAGTTCATATTTAGTAGTCTACTTAATTTCATATCTATCAGAGTCCCTAGAATGATGCCTAACTTAAAAAAAAAACAAAAAACACTTTAAGCCCTGGCTGGTGTAGCTCAGTGGATTGAGCACGGGTCATCACAGGTTCGATTCCCAGTCAGGGCACATGCCTGGGTTGCAGGCTATGGCCCCCAGGAACTGCACATTGATGTTTCTCTCTCTCTCTCTTTCTCCCTCCCTTCCCTCTCTAAAAATTAATAAATAAAATCTTAAAAAAAACACTTTAATGTATACTCTGTGCCAGGAAATCCACCTAACTCTCTAAACATCGTGCCATTGATCATTATAACTACCTAGCATTTTATTGTAACAATTTATAAGTAACAGCTGTGCAGCTCACAATATTTAAGTAAAAATTTTAAAATGTAAATTTTTAGATATTTATTGAGTCTGTTAGCATTTGTCTTACCCTCAAATATAATGTTACGGGAGAAACTCCCAGAAACTCAGTTCTTCTTCCGGATGCAGCAAAGAATTACAGGTCAGCAAGCCAACTAAAGTGCAAGCAAAACTTATTAGTGCTAAGTTCTAATAATAGGAAAGCAAAAGCGAGGGAGTCGAAAGTAGGGTGGCCAGAGGCCGGGTGGCCACAAAGGGAGGCCAGAGCCTCCGCATCCAGCAGATGCTGAGTGGCCAGACGCTCCCCATGTGGCAAACAAAAGCAAGAGCCAAGAGAGTGAGTCCTTTGCTCTGAGGACATACGTAGTTAGTGGGATGGGGGTGAGGGAGTTACATTTTGACTGACAAGTAAAGGTGGTGCCTGCTTCCTGCTGGGGAGACTTGATGACCCAAATATATAAGTATGGGTGGAGGTCAGTTGGCCCAAATCCTTATCACTCCAGACTCTCCTTGTTCATTTTGCATATGTGATGCAAGGCAGGCAGTTAACCAACATTGTTTTACAGTCTTTTCTTGGGCATTGTAGATCCCTCCACTTCTGCCTTCTAGGCCCTGCTATTATAGGTCTATACTTATTGAATGGATCCAAAGACTATTAAGGTAAAGCAAAAGTGGAAATTAGTTTGTAAATTTCAGAATATTATATTTACACATTTTTGCTGAGATCTGAGATACACGTATAAATTCATACAAAATTTAGTTTCCAGTATAAGAGTATCCAATAAAAATTGCCATCACTCCTTATACTTGAAGATAGAAAATCTTGCCTTACCATTATTTATCTTAATTTTACTCACACAGGACCTCAGCTGCTTATTACATGCCTGTTTAATCACATTTTCATCAAAATGGGTGGCATAATTCTGCTTTCCGATCCCACAATGAATCGTGTGTTTATTATGCAAGGGACATGGCCACTGGCCCCTCATCTCGTTGCAACTGTCTGAGCACGTGTCCCAGAGGCTGTTTCAAGGGTGAGTGGGAAGCGTCTGCTCTGAGACTTGTCTCGATAATAATAGATCCTGCTCTTCCTCCCCAGGTTTGTACCTCACCCAGAATAAGACCTTCTCAGCAGATCTTTCTCTTCTTTCATTTCTTTTAAGATATGCATGATGAATAGAAACTATTGGGGGGGGGGAGAAAGAGAGAGAGAGAGAGCGTGCAACTGATTTAAGGACGGTGGAGGACTGGAACCGAGAAACCATCCAATTGCACTTGCCCTCTAGATCCCTCATCTTAATCCAATGTTGAGCACTTCAACTACACGATAATAACCGGCTATGTAAAAATAATAGGTGACAAAAGAACTATCAAAATATATGAATACTGAAGATGTGCCGACTGAACGCTTTCAGCTCTAATTATGCGAGTATACAAATCAGCAAAAGCAGCTGTTTGGGGGACTGCATTGCATTGACTTCAGATGAGCAGAGATTTGAAAAGGCATTCATCGCCCGTGACATTGTGTCTGTCTTTCTCATCCCTGAAAGACCATTCTGTGAGACACTGTTATGATTTAAATGTCATTTACACTGGAAGAGCAGGAACAAAGCAGGATTTCCAATAGAAGATCTAATTAAGAGAATAATATTTGCCTATTGTTAGTGCCTAATTAGTTTCCCCTGTATTCATGTTTATAAAGGTGGCTCTGTTATAATTACAGTTCAACAAGGAGTCATTATGTAATGTGTCTGCGTGTGAGAAATAGAGCTGAGATACTTGAAGGTCTTCTCTCTCCTTCCTGCGCACTTACCAACACACACAATAGAGATATCAAATGGTTCCATTGCACTCATTACTTTTTCTTCACAGTGTGAGACACACACTAATAGGTTCAGTGGGGGGGAAAAAGAACTATTATTCTCCCGTTCAATAAATCAAACTTCTGCCTCACATATAAGCTCGTGAATTCGGGGGTTGTTAGAAGTTCACTGTAAGTTTTCTAGCATTTTAAAAATGATAATTCTCTCTGGCTCTCCCTCACTTTTTTTGCTGAAGGATAATAGAAATAGATGAAGATAAAAATGATAAGGGCATTTGTTGCAAATGCATGCAAAAATACTCCATTTGTAATGATATCTATGTTAATGGAGAGGTAAATTGGGCTTAAAGACAATAAAATGATTTTCCGTGGTTCCCTCCAAAAAGAAAAGTTTGATCAAGCTGATATACTACCTGTCTTTAAGAAGATGTGTTAAATTCCATCAGAAACATGTAAGACCCCGGACACCTGACCCAGGCCAACCCAATCCCCCTTCCCCACATTCCTTTAACACCCTAACCAAAACACTGTAGTATAGCTACACAAGGGGATCACATCATATCCTGTGACAAACCAGCCATACAATTTCCATGGCCTAACAAAACAGAATTTTGTTTTTAGTCATGAAACTGTAGACTGAGGACAGCACGTGATTTACGTCCACATGATGATTCAGGGCCCGGGCTGATTCCAGTTCCCAGGCTCTGAGATTTCTCTTCTAACAGAGATAGAGACAATGGACCATAATAACAAACAAACAAAGAATCACTCCCCCCCCCCAAAAAAAAAACACATACTTCTTAAAATCCTGGCCTGGAAGTGACACACATCACTTACGTTCCTGCTCCACTGGTGAGCATGAAGTCACAGGACGTGTGTATTTTTCGCTGGGCAGCCTTCTCCCAGTGACAATTCCAGATTATGAAAGAGGAGGCAAATTCATCAGGTGCAGAGCTAACTGTCTCTTCTGCAGCATTCCTACTGAGCAGGCTGCTTCATTACTTGGCCATGGCATTTGGCAATTTCTCACTCAACCTTCAAACTATGTTCAAGCATAATTTCCCTTTACAGTCATCTGTGATCTGCCCAGACGAGATAAGAAATTGCCTCTTCCTTACAGCGCCAACATCTGTAAATATTTCTATCAGAGTAAAATGTTTGTGTGTAACTATTTAATTGCCTGTCTCTGGCGGTCATTTCTAGCATCATTTCCGCTATTACTCCCACTTACTCTCTGTGAGTTGTTTGTTTTTCCTGCATTGCTTCATTTATTATTTGTTTTGGTGAATTTCATATCTATACCTCTAGAGTAATGCTTTCTCTAGATTTTAATGCTCATAGAGTATTAGTCAAGGTTCTCAGAGAAGAACAATAGGGGATATAGGTAGACTGAGAGAGATATATGGATATAACTAGATACAGACATACGCATACAAATACACATGGGCATGAGTTGGGTTATAAGTTGGATAATTACAAATTGGAATATATACATATGTAAGTAGATTTATTATAAGGCATTGGCGAATTCAATTATGGGAGCGGAGAAGTTCCACAGTCTATCGTCTGCAAGCTGGACACTCAGGAAAGCCTTTGGTATATAGTCTGAAGATCTGGGAGCCAGAGAGCCAATGGCCACTCCCATCTGGGTCTCAAAGGCCTGAGAACCAGGAGCGTTGAGAACAGCAAAAGTCCCTGGAGTCAGGCAGGGAATGAATTCGACCTCTTCTATCTTTTTGCTCTCTCCAGGCCCTTGGTGGAGGGAGTGTCCCCACCCTCTCACCTGAGGGAGAAACATCTGCTTTACCCAGTCCACCCATTCAAATGCTCATGTCTTTCAGAAACACCGTCACAGACTCACCCAGAAATGATGTTAAATCAGCTCTCTGGGTGTTCCTTGGACCGGTCCAGTTGATACACACAGGTCACCATCATGTATAGCAAACACCTACTTGGAGATACTTAAATACATTGTGTTGTGTGGCTGCATTTCAACCACCTAAAACAACCATTTGGGCATGCTCAGGATTTCAAGGGTCAGGACTCTAGGAAGAGCAAGGAGGGGTGTCTCATCTGTGCTCCATGTTCAGTGAGGTCCTCGACTTGGATGACTCAAATGCCTGCAGATGGCTTGGTGTGGTAATGGTGTACGCATGTGCAAGTCCTCAGTTTGACTCCTTGGCTCTTCCTCCTTTTATGATTTTCTGGATTTGGAATATCCAAGTAGTCTTCTCTGGTCATACACCTAAGTACATGCACAGAGATTCCTGATCAGTCTCTTCCTCAACTTTCTTTTTTTTTTTTTAACATTGTGAACCTTGCTGGGGGTAAAAAGAAATTTTATTTTAGAACTAAGCAAGTCCCTCCTCCTTTATGCTTTCTCTAAATTATCTTCAAAAGCTCAAGTAACTTCTTTAGTTCAGTTTTATCTTGTCAAATTTTAACATAGGAAGCTTGAAGAGACTAATTGCTATATTTTTAACGTCTTGCCTACAAATTTCCCAGCCGGATCCACAAGTCAATTAGGCACTCTTTTTCTTTCCCACATTTCCTAATGTAACTGTTGCCAAATATTCTGCCACTACGTAGCAAGAGAGAGGCACTGCTAAGCTAAGAAATCGAGTAAGTCACCCAAACTCTTCACTCTGTCAGTATAGGTCACCTATTATTATGTGTCCAGGGTGGTATAAAACATTTAAAATTTAATTAAAAAAAAATCTAAGCAGGTGAACCATATAAGTTTAGTATAAGAAGGAAAATGAACATTAGAAAATATTTTGGTTAATAAAGAATTTCATCCCAAAATACTCAACCTCAAAACATAAGTACACTATATCATAATATCTCAACTTGAACTGGGTATACTTTAATAAGTCTCTAAAGTAGAAAGTAAAACACCTTGAGTCACAGATTTGTAGACTCAGAAAATAATGGCTAATAAAGAAAAAGATGCAAAATCAAAACAGACCAAACTTAAGGAAAAAGTTTTAAAAATGGAAAAATAAAAGTTTCGTAAATAAAACAAAATCACAAATATGTCCACTTTTCAATGCGATCAACATAAAATGTCATAAAAGGATTTGAAAAGAGGGATGAAATTAACATAAAGCAACTAGACAGTGATGCGTGTAAAAGATTGCTTAGGATGATCCCTCCATCCTCGAAGAAGAAAAACTAAACTGTCGATGAGTGAAAATATAATCAAAGGAAATGCTGGGGCTGTTAAAGCAGACCTGAATATGTTGTATGACATTTAAAAGTATACTGTGCATATGGAAAAATTGACCTCAGTGATCAGCTCTAAGGCATATCTGGCCAAAGTATTACTACACTTGAGGAATGATGAGTTTCTGAGGTAATGATGACCCTAAATAAAATTTCAAATTCCAAAACTTATATGCAGGAAAATAAAAACAGAAAGAAGGATGGATGGATGGAAAGAATAAACACAGCTAGCCAACACTCATCCTGTTAGCATAGTTAGACAACAGAGAAATTTGATACCTAAAGTACATTAAAAAATTAGGATGGTGGATATGTAACTATGCCAGGAAGTAAGACGTGCTCAGAGGAAACCAGAGATATCCAAAGGACACAGGGATCAGTCTAAAGAGACTACTACTGTCCAAATCTTGGACCTCTCGACATCAATCATAACAGTACTGGATTATAATGCATAGAAATAGCCAAAATAAATTCCCAGTTTCCTCTCTGTGAGGGATTACCTGCCTGGAAACAGAAGTTACTGTCTTTTCCATCTTCCTCTCTTCTTACTGCTTGGTCTGCGGGCCACACACTCTCCTGCCTGCCTTGTGGTTATGCCTCAAAACATTGAGGAAATCAAGGACTTCCTGCTCACAGCCAGATGAAACAATGCCAGAACTGTGAAGATCAAGAAAAATAAGGATAGTATGAAGTTCAAAGTTCAGTGAAGCAGATACCTCTATGCCTTTGGTCATCACAAAGAGAAGGCAGAGAAACTGGAGCAGTACTGGCCTCCAGGTCTGGCTGCAAAAGATCTGAAATGAACCAGGTACTCGAATTTTAATTTTGTTAATTAAAAAAAATGCAGGGAAGGGAGAGGAAGTGTAACTTAAAAAAGAAAGAAAGAAAAAAGCTATTAGGAAAGATAAGATCCCCAGTTACTAATTATATAAAGAATGATATATATTCTTTTAATCACCATTTTATAGGTTCCAATGTAATAATTATTCCAGGCAATGATCACCACTGAATAGTAAATGCATAATGAAATTGTTTAGGAATTAGCATATCAACATGCTTCCCAATGTATAACCTCATACTGAAACCTCTTGTTAACTTCTCAAACCATAACCCCACACTATAACCCTTAATTATAAAAGGAAAAATAAATTAGAATGGCAAGATCTGGCAGACACCATCTTAACTGTGTGATTTTATAAAACCAGTAATAAGAACGTAATATCATTGTCTATGTTTTTGGCAGTAAAAGCTCTTGCCAAAGTTCTGAGCCCTGCTATGAAGGACCTACTTTACAAATGATGAAACCGGCTCGATTTCATGAATAAAGAAAACCAAAGACTCCATTGAGATCTGGGAAGCAGACTTGAGCATTTCTAGTTACAAAGCTCTTATAGGTAGACCAGAGCCCGAAGACTTTGTCAAGGACTCCAGTAGGTAAGTTGTTTGCTGCTGATCCTCAAGTTGTCTCCCAGGGACTGTCACTCACATACTTGAAAATCTTGGAGAACATTATTCCTAATTCGTCTAAGTAGCTTAAAGTTCTGTCTGGGCAAGAGCTTAGTGGAAAACATTACTTACCTACTAATTACCCCTAGTGCATTTCTCCTGTCTCTCCTCTTAGGTTCTGGACTCCAAGAGGACAGAGGTATTGGTTTTCTTATCACTAAGTGGAGTCCCTGGCCCCATGCATTTATTCAATCACTTATGATACAAATTGAATTATATTAATAGATGTCTCCTCTATCCCCAACAGAGTTAGAAGATACTAAGCACAGATAAGCTATTTCTTCCCCTATCAACATTTTTTAACACTTTTTGTTCTCCAAGCTACTTTTACATCAGGTTTACAGGGTTCTAACTCAATATACAACTAATGAGTGAAGGCCACTTGGACCACAGAAACCTCCACTCTAGGTGGTAAGGAATTTCATGCATACATAATCAGACTATTGACAACGTGTTTTGTCTTTTATCCATAACAAACTGTACCTGATGAGAAAAATTCCATTTCCCTAAGATATCTAGCAATACTGTGCATAAACAGTGTGTACACTTGAACTTCTCTGGATCTCACATTTAAGCAGGTTTAAGACTCTAAATCTTAATGATCAGATTATAAAGGTACTTAGCTGTGATTTTAGCAGCCAGGAAAGGAAGGCAGAGAAGAAAAAGGCAACACATCTGACGCCTATGTGCTACGCATGTGTTACATAATCATAGCACCGCAAAGAAGTATGTATCACAACTCTAACTGTATAGATGAATAAACAGAAAATGTGAAAGGTTCAGTGATTCCCTCTTGATCAGATGAAAGTAACTAACTAAGAATTTTAAGTTCAGATTCTTACATACTCCTTTATCTCTCTTCCCTCCCCCAACATGTTGATGAGGCTGCCTTTGTGGATTCAGGATTAAAGTCTGGCTCCGAAGGAGTGCTCTTACCACAGACTGCTACTTATGCAATCACAAGTGCACTCCAGGGTACTTAAACTCCTTAAGATGCACGCATATATAGGTATGTTCCTATTTGTTGAATAAACGAAATGCTTGGTGCCCATAAGTGCTCCACTGCTTTTCGACATTAGGATTGTATACTGTGCTGGAAGATATTTCAGGTAGTTTTGTTCTGCTACAAAAATGTCCTAGGCCAAGTTCTTCAACAAATGACCCCACTACCTCATCCTCAGCTGGGTGGACAACTGTGCTCCCTCCAAATCTCACATTTGCAACTGCATCTCTAAATGTCTGGGTTACAGTGAGAAACAGCTGATGTAGATAAATTACCGAAGTAACCTTTTGCCGAGGTTGTTAACGTGATTGAGAGGAGTCATTACATCAGTTAGAGATCATTATTTTTTATTGGCAAAGGGGGATTTTCCCAAGAAGCCACACCAAACAGGTTCTAACGAAGATGGAGAGGAGGTCTCCCTAGGGACAGTGCGTAGTCCTTCACCTGGACTTCTGACAGCATGAATCACGGGCGGAGATACAGCTATAGAATGGTGGTTCTCAGGCTTGAAAACTTCTTAAATCAGACATGATAGCTGGGCCCTAACCCTAGAATTTCTGACCCTGAGGCTTGCAGTTGGGCCTGAGCATTTGAATGTGGAACAAATTTCCCAGATAATGCTGATACTGCTGTTTCTAGGACTATACCCTGAAAGTCATTCCTTTAGAACAATGTTTGGTATAAACTCTATAGAGTTACCCCTTAGGATTGAAACCTCCTTCTTTCCCCAAGAGCTTCAAGTAAGTTTATTAACCACATGAGCTATAGGTTCTCACCTGTTAAATTAGAATAAAATTAGGATAACTGTTGACAAGTGCGTAGCACAATGCCATGCCCACTTAAGACGTTCAGTAAGTTGTAGCTGTTTCTCTGACCTTTTCCAGGAATGCTAGATTCCCCGTGCTTCCTGGGCTTAGCAGTGCAATAATGTCACTCAGAAAATCTGTAGGGTCTTTCCCAGGAGCTTCGGCTGGAACAACACCTGAAGGAAGTGACTATACCCATCAAGTGACCAAACCCTGATGCTGGCAGGGACTGTGTTTTTCCGTCTTCATTTTAACCGATGGGGACCTCAAAAGACAGGGAAGGGAAGCCACATGGGGACCTAGTGGTTCCTCAGACATTTCCCCCACACAAAGGACCAGTTGCTGGCCTCGGCCATGGAGTAAGATGTGTCACTATTTGAGGTGGGTTGTAGGTCAGGAAAAATGATTTATGCTCCTCTTGGCTAATTAAATCTCTGACATGTTTTCCCATCATTCTGGCTGTAGAGGTGATGAGTACCTCAACTCACACTGTGTTGGTGGTCATACCAATTAGCCTGTGGCCCTTCTGCTTAAGAAATGCGTGACTTGTCCTTAGGGAAGTGTAAGGTACGAATTCTCCAAATACAAGGACGTGCCAAAGGATCTACTGTACTCATTGTCGAAGTCATTTCATTTGACCTTTCTAACCTGGCACATGTTAACCCTGATTTTGGCTGTCAATCACTTTTTTTTGCTCCTATATGTAAGGTCTTTTCTTGTAAAGCATATTCATCTGTCCGCATCCCACTACAAAGCACCACGTGAAAACTTTAAGGAGGAACTGGTGGGAAATATGGGTTTCCCTGATCATCGTGCACATTTTCTCTTTGTTTAAAAGGAGAGCTGTGTAACTGATCATATTTCCAGTGTTGCTTGGGCTTCCAGGAAGATCAGAACCGAATCTGTAAAAGCCTATCACAGCAATTCCGGAGGCATCCTGATGTGTTTGTGTTTTATTCTGTCATCTCTCTGGATCTCCAACGTCTCTTCCAACTTGCCATTTTGCCAGGCTGGAGGATTTGCTTAACTCTCACTACTGCACATGGATTTCACGTGGGCTACCCCCCAAATCTGTTGTGGAACACAGTTAGACTGGACTTGCCTTTAGTCAGAATTCTGCCTTTCATGTTATGTATGCAATATTCTCTTTAAAAAATCATAAAGAAATTGTCTTTATTAAGATCTCAGTTCAGTTCCATTTGCAAAGTTACAGAAAGCTGAAGAGATCCGGTGTATAAAATCCACGTACTCTAATGGAATGTTTAGACAAGTACCATGGAGGCTGGTATTTTTAAAAAATGAGGAATATCCAAATGCTAGCCATTGTGTGTGTGTGTGTGTGTGTGTGTGTGTGTGTGTGTGTGTGTGTGTGTCACAGCTGAGCAGGAAAGAGCTGAGCTTTCAGGTATCATAATAGTTGACTAAAGCAACAAGACAGGAAAATGGAAGTAATAGTCAAGCATTTAATCACTCACTGCAATAGCAGGATAAGCAAGAGGCTAAACTGGAGGCGTTGCTGCCTCCCCTGATGTTCCATTGCCCCCATGAGTCAGCACTTGGGTAGAGAGTCAGTTGCATCAGCATAGATGTGGACATTATCTCTGCTGGGGGAGCCTGAGACAAAGGCTGCTACAATTTTATAAACCCAAGGGCTGGGGTGAGGTGGAGCAGGAAATGCTGGGAGGAGAAAGGTAGTGAGGCCCGCTAGGGAGAAGTCATCTTTAAAGATTCCCCAGAAGGAGGCTTAGGGACAAAGATGCCAGGGCTGAGAATGCAAATATGTGTAAAAGCATGGCTGGTCAAAAAGGGGCAAGTCCACTCAGAGACTGTGTGCCATGACTGGGAGACTGGGGGTGGGCAGTGGGCAGCTTTCCCCTGGGAGGAGTGTGAAGTGCCAGGTAAAGCTTTAGTCATTGAACGCACATAATTTGCAACCAGGAGCTTGTGTATTTGTGTGAGAAAAAGAGATAATGTCTATGAAATGCTTATAATAAAGGGAAATTTTGGAACACATTGAAGAGCAAGGAGCATTTTCTGATTTAAAAATAAATTTGTTAATTTGTTTGTTCATCTAACAGGTACTTGCTATTGTGCACTTGCTATGTACTAGATTAGTAACAGTAGTAAAGATCAATGGATTTTTAAGAAGCCCTGTCATGCCCTGGTTGCCATGACTCTGAATTGAGTGCTGGCCTGTGAACCAAAGAGTCACAGGTTCGATTCCCAGTCAGGGCACCTGCCTAGGATGTGGGCCAGATGCCCAGTAGGGGGCATGTGAGAGGCAAGCCACACATTGATGTTTCTCTCCCTCTCTATCCCTCCCTTCTCCTCTCTCTAAAAATAAAAATAAATTTAAAATACCCTATCACTGAGACATTTGAAGTAGTCAATATACCTGCTGAATCTGAATTGCTAAAAGTGGAGTTTCCTGGTCTCAAAAGTTGACATAAAAGAGAAAACTCATAGATCATTGGCATATTCTAGAGATGATCTCAGATGTGCTTTATACTACATGTGCAATGGTAATCCTACATTGTAGTGGCAAGGACAGGGAGAGATACATGTTACCAGCAATTTGCAACAAGGTAATTATATATTGTATGATATATACAATACTAGGCTCAATAACAAAATACAGTAGATGGGCTGACTTACACAACATACATTTACCAGAGGCTGGGAATTCCAAGATCAAATTGATCTGGTGATGACCCTCTCACTGGCTTGTGGTCGACCGCCTTCTTACTATGTTTCCATGAGGCCTTTTCTTGAGGCGGGAGGGAGGGGAGAGAGAATGAATCACTTCTTACTTTCTTAAGGCCACTAATTCCATTTCGAGAACCCCAACCTTATGATCTAATTCAACCCTAATTACCTCTCAAAGCCCTATCTCCAAATGCTATCATAATGGGAAAGCGGTGGTTAGGACTTCAAAATGAATTTTTTGGGGGGCAAAGCATTCAGGCCATAGTAGATAGATAGATAGACAGATGGACAGATAGGTAGACAGATCATTTTATTTTATTATATTATGTATTTTATATAGCATTAGGTTCTTTTCAACTTTAAGAATCATGTCATCTGAGAGGATTCTCTTCCTACAAATGACAGAAGAAGAAACACGCAAAATACATTGAATGCCTTTTCTGAGCTGAGCGTTTTACATGCATTATCTTATTTAACTTCAAAGTAGTCATTACAGAGACCCTGAATTAATAGTCCCTGTTCCCATTTTACAGAGAAGGAGCCTCAGCCTCAGAGGCTAAGTTGTTCAGGCTGGCCCACTTAGAAAACATGAGTACCAGGATTTGACCCTAACAGCTCTGACGTCAGGAGTTGGTGCCACTATTTCCAGTTGCTTGATGGTTGAGAGGTTGCTGGCACAGCCTAAAGAAGCCTCTCATTCCAACTTTATTAGAAACCCATTACCCTACCAAATATACCTTGATTTCTTGGGTAGGTCAAGTTTTATGTGCCTGGTCATGTTTGTTTTGGGGTTTTTTGTTTGTTTGCTTGTTTTGTCCCATTGAGTTTGCTTCTAGCTCCCATTTTTGAGAAACAAACATCAGGAGATGAGCCTTTTTCTTTGCCCTGGAAGATCTCTGTCTGTTGTAGATGCTCTTGGAGCCCAATAGTTCCCATGAGGACCAATGTCCATCACACGACGACCAGTAGGCCTCGACATCTCCCGCCCCCTTAAACCACTCTGGCACACATGTGCAAAGACGAATAGGCATTGTCCTCTCGTAAAGTTTAAGCAGTGTTTACTGAGGGAGTCAGGTCATTGTTTTAAGGATGTTCAGAAACTCCCCACAGTGAAGATGTCCAATGAAGATGGACACCTCTTCATTGCTTTCCAGTTTGGAAATGACTTTCTTTTCAACATGTCTCTGACCAGTCTAGAGAAATACTGTTTTTGCCCTAATATGAAATTTTACCTTATTCCATGAAAAAAAAAATTATGCTCATCTTATGCATATGCATCAAAATGTCTGCAATATGCTTTACTGATATTAAAATGTCTCTTGCACCTGTTCAATATTTAAAAATTATTTCCTTCATTACCATAATAAATGTGGCTATACCAAAATTGATTCTTATCATCAGATTTTAGCCCTACCATCTAGAAGGCATAGGGCGTAAGTGTGAGAATCTGACACTAGGAAGGGTGAGGAAAAGCGGGAACAACATTTTAACAAATAATACATTGAAATAAAGACACATGTCATAGGACTTTCACGACATGGGAAGAAAAATGGTAAAGCCGATCGAGATGAGGAACAAGTCTGGTCTAAAAACCTTAATGTTGCAGGTAAGAGGAAAGGAGGTCTGATGTACTAAGTGACTTGTCTGTACCAGCATCATTACACTGAAGCAGATTTAGTTTCTTGGCTCTCAGTCAGTATTCTTCCACGAACACTGCACTTCTTTATAATATCTGATGTGCCTCTTTCATTCACTTGTTTCTCCCGCTCCAATACCAGGCCCATTCATGGTTAGTTAGCGGTCTTCACATAACTTGAAGCTGTCCTTTCCATTGATGTGCAGAGATTGGGCACATCCTGCCAATACATGCGTGTCTCTAAATATGTGTAATTATGCTTGTTGGGTTTTCTTGGCAATTACAAGTGGCTTGCTGATTGTGCACACTGATATAAAGGATTTCTGAAACACACTGACTTTACTCCTATAGCTAGTGAGTGGGAGGTTTGGACTGAAGCTGAGGAACAGCAATCCTGGGGCAGATAGAACAGAAAATAAACTACAGACAGATTTCCTTACTTCTTGCCAGGGACTGAGTTGTTCTAGAAAAACATATTAAAAAGGAAACAAAGTGAATATAAAAAATGCATTTTGCCTTCCCTAGGATGAGACACTCGTCAGTGTGTGGAAACATTAGTGATTAACGTTAACATAACTGTTTTCCTGGGAACATCACAGTGTATTTTATAGAGCAATTGGAGAGAATGTTGCTTGAACTTTTTAGTTGCGGATTTCTGGGCCACATAATTTAGGGGAAGCTGTACATGTCATTCCTCAAAGTGGCATAGCCAGGTGAGACCGGGGGATTGTGGTGGTTCTGTGGGTAAACTTTATACATACCCTGTGACTCCACATCTAGCCTCGCAAAATGTTTACCTTTGCTTTGAAAGGAGGATGTGATGATTTGGTCTAATCAGCCTGACCATTTGCTATAGTAGATGTCCTTTATTTATGCCTGTCCCATACCCATGCCCACTGAGGAGAGCTACCCAACCCTACTCTTGTAGCTTGAGTGATGGGTCTACACCCAGCGGCAGGGATGAGCATGTGATTTAGGCCAGTACAATCGGAGTGTGGCATTCCCTTTCACAATGATTGGTTAAGAAACCACCCAATCACAGCCAAACAGAGTGCATCAAAATTAACCCAAAGACTCTTTCTGAAACCAGAGGAAAAAAAAACTACTATTTCATGGCAAAGCACAAGCATCAAAGCGGGTGGTGGTAGGGCAACATTTTAAGAAATTATTCTTAATTTCATGGGAATGAAGCCTTCTAGGAAGAAAGCACAATGACTGGGAAAGAGGGAGACAGACACAGAGACAGAAAGTTTTTTGACCTAATGAATGACCCCGGCCAATTTCAACTTAAACAGACACTTAAAGGGAAGAAAATAAATTTGGTTGAAACTAGAAAGGGTGAATTTGTCTTTCCTGCTTTCCATAGTTGATAAAATATTGACTAATATATTATATTCCTTAAACATGCTAACTGGAAAATGCCTTAATGTCAGTTTTGCTAGGCCTTGCATAAAAACTGAAGTCAGTATTCATTGCAATAAAAATTATTTCAAAAATGCTTTACTTATTGGGCTGTTACTTGCCATTTAGTTCATTTTAGAAGATGTAATTGTATGATATTCATGCTTTTATATTTTTTCTTTGTTAGTGAAAAATGAAACGTTTTCTCTCAATTAATCAAATTGCGACAGTATCAAAATTTTAACATACAAAATGGGAAATTTTCACACATCTCAATAACTATTTTGGACACTTGCAGTTAAGCACATTAAGATGCTTATTGCTGGAGAGTTGTGGAATGAGCCTCAATTAGTAAATTAGACTGTATTCATTACACTTCACCAAATGCTCATTAACAGATATTTGATTTTGTTCCCCATGCAAGGGGAAAAAAGACAGAAACAAGTGTTACGGGGAGCTAGTTTGCCCTAACAGCAATGTGGAAATGAAGTCACATGATAGTCTTCTTTATTTATAGCTGCCTTGAGTGAAAAAAAAATGCTTGCATTAGAAGAATGAGCTGATTTCTCCAGGCCACTGTAGAGACCACTTGGCATATATTTTTTATGAAAGTCTTTTACTCTTAAAAAGAAAGCATGTTCATTTCTGGGGAAAAAAACCCAGAACACGTCAAAAAGCTCATTTTGGTAGCAGGATACCCTGATAGTCTTGCCAAATCTTTTTTAGGAGGCACAGCAATCTAGGATGCTTCCGTCTTAATTTCCCAAGCTCCCTACTTCCCTCAGAGACAGAACCCCAGTGCTGTCGAAAGGCTGCCTGAGACGCTCCAGCTCTCTCCTCCTTCTGTCTCTCACAGGTCTTTCCTCTAAAATCTTTCCTGTTTCTTTCTGTCATGGTGTCTGCTGCTTACAAGATTCATTCTAACACAATAAGCAAAGGAGTTTATCTCACACACACACACTGTCTCAGGCTCCATAATTATGCATATTCTATAACATTGGTGATGGAGGTGGTGACAATGGTGAGGAAGAGGAACACAGGATTCATCTCGCCCTTTCGTGGGAGGCTGGGATGGTGACCCTGAACGTGCTGCGGGGAAGGTCAAAGAGGACTCAAGTCAGGGCTGGGCACCGAAGTGCCGTAGATCCTTCAGCTGGTTCTTGCCATGGTAATAATGTGTCTTTGTCTTTTAACAATAAACATCAAAACAATGGATTATTTTATGCAGTTAAGGTTTTGATGAGGATAGCTCTTAGTGGATACATTTAAAGGTATTTATTCAGGCCTGGCTGATGTGGCTCGGTGAAGTGAGTGCCAGCCTGCAAACCAAAGGGCCGGGGCTTCAGTCCCCAGTCAGAGCATAAGTCCAGGTTGTGAGTCAAGTCCCCAGTAGGGGGGCGCCTTAGAGACAACCACACATTGATGTTTCCCTCTCTCTCTCTCTCTTCTCCTCTGTCTAAAAATAAATAAATAAAATCTTTAAAGCAATTTATTCATATCAAATAAATATGCATACTTGTTTAAATACTATAAATGTTGAAAAGTTATGGCTTGATTTATATTAGTTCAAAAAGTTACAAATCATCTTTAATACTAAACATTCTATATATATATGTTTGCTTATGTTTACTATTATATGACAAATTTGAGCATTATCAGGAGTACTATGTTTAATGTCATAGAAATAAAGAACTAGAGATTATAGATAAATTAAAATATATAAAATGTGACAGTGATATGATGTAAAATGTAATAATATAGATAATACAAAATATATGACATACGCATAATTGTTGGCCTCATACAAATATAATTGTCTGATCATTATAAGTACTTAAACTTTTACAAACACAAAGAAAAAAAGAGAGAGAACAATACAGGTGAACTTTATAGATTCCTACAGGGATAACCAGTGTTCAATTTCACAGATAACCCTTTGATGTATTTTACATAAATTTCCATGTTTGCCATTTTGAACATAATGCACATAAAACTTGGCATCCTGCTCATATCAGTAACTAGAAAATATGAAATGTATCTTTATTAGAAATAATTTGAAGTTAAATAATTTAACTTTCAGTAATGTATATACATGTATTAGTCATTACTGAGCAAAGATACCTGAACTGATTTCTAGCCATTCCCACCCACATACTTTTCGTATGACACAAATCCCATCTGAGCTCATCAGACCTGTACTGAAAACCAGACACAGGGGTGAGGAGGCACCTTTGGGAGCCGGGAGGCAACAAGGCACAGGCAGACATAAAACATGGGAACCAGAGGTCAACTGGTCTGGTCAGACTGTTTCAGAAACCTGAGTTAAGAGGCACAGGAGGAAGTTGGCAGCTGTAGAAGGTGAGTGGGAGAACTCTTGCTGTCCCTGGGCAAGCTCAATTTATGGAAGCTCTGAACAGAGACAACGAACAGCAGCAGTGGGGCCAGCATAGCCTGGGCAGTGGCAACAACGCCAGTAATAGACGGCAGAGAACAGCAGAGATAACCGTGCACTTATTTCCACAGACAGCACTGCCCCATTCCAACAAGACTCCCATTTCAAGTTGCATCATTGCCTGGTTCACAGGTTGCCCATGTGTGCAAACTCTTCCTGGAATAGTGCAGGATGGCCTGCGTGGCTGAACCCAGCATCCTTGTACAAGGGGAGGGACTGGAATCTGGGATCCCTGTATTACTTGGTTAAGTTTGAGTAGGTTCAGGTCTGGAAACAAGCAAAGCCCTGCCCCGGCTGGGTAGTTCAGTTGCTTAGAGCATCATCCTGATACTCCTAAATTGTGGGTTTTATCTCTGGTCAGGGCACATACAACAATCGACCAACAAATGCATAAATAAGTGGGAAAACAAACTGATGTCTCTCCCTTCCTTCTCTCTCTCTCTGAAATCAACCAATAAAGATGAATAGATAAATAAAAAGCCCTGAATAAAATATATAGAATACTACCTATGCAGACTTAACCAGGTTATTTATCCTGTTTGCTCAAACACAGAACAGGGGTAGGAAAACCCACCTCACACACTTGTCCTGAGATCCGGTGCGATAAAGCAGACAAAGTGTCTCGGAAGGAACTGTTTCAGTGGAATGACTATCCCACTTCCTTCTCAGAATTCGTTGAGGTAAACCCTTCTGATGTTACTTTTAATCATCTACTTACTTTTCTGAAGGGAGTCTGAGAAGCAAAATTGCAGAATTGATTCCCATCTTCTTACTTTCCTCAAAAGTGTTAGAGTTAAAAAAGGGGCGGGGGGTAGAGTTGCTGATTAAAACCACGAGCTGGGAAGACACCGCCTCCCTGGAGGCCCGTGCTAGCAGTTTACCTATTAGTCTGCGGCACGTGGTGGTCAAGATGTACAGTTTGGCTTTTACCTCCCTTTCTTTCCTTTCCCAAGAGGCAGCCATTTAAAAAGATTCAACCTTACCCCGAACCATATGTTTCAAAGAAACAGGGAGAATAAAGAAGATAAACTCCATTACTAACAATCCACACGTTTTGTTGAAGACGTTGCACTTTCCCTCAAACTCCAAACTTACAAGTGAAACCATAAATCCAGTATAGTTTTCTCCGTTGTCCTTTTTAGTTGGGTATCCAAACACTTGAACATTCTTTTTGTGGTTGTGTGGTTTGTTTTGTTTTGTTTTTAAATTAAGAGATTCTCCCAACAGCCCTATAAGAAAAGCACTGATGCATTGTTACTGTAGAGTGATTTATAAAGTTTAAGTGCAGGACGTATGGGCATGTTGAGTTTTACTGTCAAAGAAATCAAGTTTGGCTCAAACAGTAGGGAAATCAGAGACTATAATGTCATTAGATGCTTGCTACGTCAGAGAGTTAGGTTCACCTCTACCTTCACCTTGTTGCGGGAAAATAATTCACACGAACGAAGCAGTGGCGGAGTATGACACTTTAATGCGTGCACGGCCCGGAGGAGGCAAATCTCCAAATCCTGGGCCCTGAATGCTAATTGTCAGGGTTTAAATAGCCCCCAGACCCCCTACCTATTTGGCTAAACATGTTACCAAAACTGGGAGTTAATCTAACTACCTTATTTGGGAGATAAAGAGCAAGGCGAGGGGGCAGGGAGCAGGGGCAAAGGTTGCAGGGCTGTATGCAGAAGTCCAGGCCACCCCTCTTATCTCCCTTACTTGGGGATCAAAGGCACAGGCCGTGAGGGATGGAATTTGCTAAAACAACAAAGCGGCAGGAACTTAACAGGATCACCAGGCACAGAAACTTAACAAGATTACAAGGTACAGACACTTTAACAGGATTTTTCTACCACAACCTCATTACTGAACCGTAATGCCAGACATTCTATTCATCATCCAATAGTCAAAGATGCTTTGCAATAAAGTTGTGTTGATTGAAACGTGTTTCTGGAGATTCACAATCCTTAAGACCATCTTGAAGAACTCTCTTTTTCTCTTCCTTCCCCAAGTGAATAAACTAGACATTTGAAGAAAGGATTTTATTAATGGAAGTTACATGGGTCTGGAAATCTCATTTCAAAATAGCACTAATTAAATTTTCTTAACCCTACTGACGCTCTCAGCTGTGCAGTGGTGGCTATTTCCAATGAAATTCAGGAGTGTGCTATTTAAATGCCATGCTTGTTTGTTATTATTTATTTATATCTAACTTAGTAGCTGAATGCATCTCTGTAGCCTTGGGTTCTGAGAATCTTTGAGTTTAATTAAGAAGCCCATTCTGACATTCTGAGTGTGATCACTCCTGAGCAAACACAGATGACAAGAGCAGAAACACAGAAAATGCCTACACAGTGATGTGTGAGCCCAACAGATACTAGACCCAACCCACCAGCAAGTGAGGAAACTCATAAGAACAAGGAAATGACACATGACAGGAAGCATCTTATTAGCGTATGAAAGCTTTTAATTTTTTAATTTGTTTTTAAGTGTGAAGTAGAGCCCTGGTCAGTGTGGCTCAGTTGGCTGGGCGTGATTCCACCAAGCAAAGTGTCGCTGGTTCGATTCCCCATCAGGAGGACACAGGCCTGGGTTGTGGGTTCCGTCCCCGGTCAGGGTGCATCCAAGGGGCAACTGATCGATGTTTGTCTGTCACGCTGATGGTTCTCTTCCTCTCTTTCCTCTCCTTCCCCTCTGTCTAAAAATAAATGAGTAAAATTAAAGTATAAAGTAGAACCACATGGAAGAGATACTGCACTATATAACAGGATTCACAACTGTGCACACAAATTCTTCTGCAGGTCATATTGAAACCCCCAAAGCCAGAAGAGTTTCTCTTCTCACACACCCTGAGACATTCATCCTTCTGTAGGAACCAGCTGTAGCAGCAGGTTAAATCCTCTTGTCCAAGGATTAGGAAGAGGAAAGTAATGCTAAAGTTGAGAACGGATTACTCTATTTTCAAGTATGCTGAAACAAAATTGAATTAATAATATTAAGTGGTCAGTGTCCAGGTCCTGGAGGGTGGTAAAGCAAGTCCCACCTCTTAACGAATTTTCAGTTTGGGATTTGTTGAAAATAATAAGAATCATTACAGTATCAGCAGCATCACCATCGCCATTACCATCACTGACTCCATTGATTTACATCACATACTGTTGTTTCAAAAACTTGAACGTCTATGATCTCCCTTGGCAATAACAGAAAGTTTATATGTATTTTAAAAGGGAGGTAAAGAAAATGGTATCTACACAGTGTGAATTTGTAAGCTACATTCAATCCGTAGGCTAATGACAAGGATGCTTCTATCTTTTTAAAGTTGTTTTTAACTCCTGTTTTCCTATCTCTCATTTAACTTCATTCACCAAACTGAAAATATGCTAAGTTTGACTTAATTAGCTTTAATAGGCGAGATAGGACACCAGCATAGGTCTGACCTCAGAGTTGACACCGTGAATTTTTTTCTAGGCCATCATCTGTCTATGTCTGACTTTCTAAACACTTTTTATTTTTGATTTCTTACTAAACTCTGACCCGCGGTGACCCTCTGCGGCTTTCTCCCTTTGGAGAAGTGGAGATGAAATGAGATCTATGTTGAAACAAGTACTTATTTCATTTTATTCAGAGTCGATCTTCAGTTTCCTTTATATCAGGAACGATAACAACGAAGTGCCAATAGACTAAAAAAAGCACAGCTCTTTCATGTGTTTTCCATCATAAGGACATTTGAAGTGTGAGATTCTTTTTCTAAAAGATCAACACTTTAGAAATCCTTCTGATGACAAACTGTGCCTCCACGCAGATCGTGTGGCGGTAAAACACTATTACATAGCTCATCACACCCAGGATGAAGTGTCGGCTGTGAAACACGATGATTTATGTGTATATTCAACATTTGTTTTGGGAGCCAAACTGACATCTCCCTTCATTTGTTGCGACGAAAATGATCTCTACTTAATTCTCCGTAATTAGCAATTCTTAATTCCATCTAACAACACAGTGGTACACAAAGCCTTTGCCGCACCTTGTTTTCCTGCAGACTTACTCAGCAGTGCCCTGCATTGTCTCCTGACATCGCCGTGTTGTGGTTGTGGACTTGTACACGTCGCTGTGTACCGCACGGCTCATAAAGCCTAATGAGAATAAGTTCATTAAATTAATCCCAATAATTAACAAACTTGCTGCCTGCCTCTCAGATGTCTAATTTGTGGCACACACTTGGCAAGTGTTTCCATCTGTGGAAGCAGAATTGAATTCGAAAAGCCCTCTGGAGAAGTTGAAACTCACCTTTATTAGAATGATTTTATCAAATATACAACCCACTACTTATAACAGAGACTCATCCTTAGTGACAATAAAAATGAAACAATATAAAATGCTGACCAAGTGAGAGAAGGTTTCTGGTGGTGATTTTCCCCTCATGGAATGTTTTTAAAACGGAAAGAAGTTATTTTGTTTTCATATCTCAGTGACTTTACTGTGTCAAAGGACTTACCTCTTTCCATTCCCAGCTGCCATCTACTCCCTAAATGGCTGGTTTGAATAATTTCCTAAATTGCTCCCTTTACCCAAGTCATTTGTTGATATGAGCAAAATGTATACTAACAGGTCATTAGCAGCCCCTGCGTTCAGGAAATGAGGGTCAAATTCACTCTTCAAATGACCCTAAAATTATTTGATGTTAACACACATCCTACTCAAATCTACAGCATAAGTAAAAGCGTAGAATGAAATATAACCCTTTCTATTCTTTACTCTTGTGCCTCAGTTTAAATCACTGCAATGTATAACAGATTCTACCTTATAGTAGGTGCTCAACCAAGTCAGTTGAATTAATTAGAAAGTAAATCAAAAATATTTTTCATAATGAATTCATTCAGTGATTATATTTTTTCCAAAATAAATTATTTTTTTCTTTAAATTCTATATAGACCTTATATACAGGGTAGGGCAAAAGTAGGTTTACAGCTATGAGTATACAAAATACAGAGCTTATGCATGTATTATTATTTATTAATTATTATATTATTTTCCATCAGAACAACTATAAACCTACTTTTGCCCCATGCTGTATTTTGCCATTTCCCAGCAATATGCTATCTAAATGCTTAATAAGCTAGTGTATTTTACTCATTAGATTCTACATATGAGTAAAATCATATGGCATTTGTCTTTCTCTGACTGGCTTATTTCACTTGACATAATGCTCTCCAGATTAACCCACGCTGTCACAAAGGGTAAGATTTCCTTCTTTTTTATGACCAAGAAGCATTCCATTGTGTGAACAAAATAAACTAACGAACAAAATAGAAACTGACTAGTAGCTAGAGAACAGACTGACAGCTGTCAGGGGGGTGGGGGATTGTGGGGCTGACTGAAAAAGGCGAAGGGATTAAGAACAAAAAAGAAAAAGTCATAGACACAGACAATAGTATGGTGATTACCAGAGGGAAAGGGGGCTGGGGGGAGGTAGGAGAGGGTAAAGGGGGTATAAGTTGTGATGGAAGGAGACTTGACTTGGGGTGATGAACACACAATACAATATACAGATGATGTATTATAGGATTATACACCTGAAATCTATGCAATTTTATTAACCAATGCTACCCCAATTAATTCAATAAAAATTTAAAAAATAAAAATATAAACACCAAGAAAAAGTGAAAAATATTCAAATCTCTGCTGTTCAGCTTCTCCTCAAAAGCACTCCTCTGAACCTCTACTAACTTAGATCATTATTGTAATTGTGTTTGTTGGCAATCCCATGGAACTTCTTCCTTTCCTGTTTTTTCTATTTTTACTTTTTTGTACCCAGCAGATATATGTATCAGACTTAGTAACATCAGGGAATACTCGATGGGGCTTTGACCAGAAGAGCCCTATGATAGAAATCAGTATCCAATGGTAGAACAAAATAGAGATTCAAGTGATAATGTCATAGCTTATAACCCCCTTTTACAAAAAATTTATTGTCTTTGTTAACTTATTTGCATCTGGTAGCCAGATTCTGCATAACTATTAAGAATCTAAAGCTTCCCCAGTAAGACTACTGTGTCCTCATTGTCTGTGTCCTCATTGACTGACTTTGTATAAAAATTAGTATAGGTATTTATGCATATGGGTTTTTCCATCAGGCAGATGTAGGCTTGAATCCTCCCTCCTACAAGTGAGCTATGTGACTCATCCCTAACTCTCAGCATGTCAAACTGTGCAGCCATAAATTGGGGATACTAAGAATACTAACCCCATGAGGTAGTTTTGAGGTTAGGATGCTGAATATTTACAGAAAGTGTTCAACAAATTGTGGCCATTTTTAATAGGAAAGTTAATGACAACAAATCCTGGAATGTCTTAAAAGAATGAGGATGGGAAACATCCTCTTGGAGGTATTCTCATCCCCTGATTCACCCACATTTGAAAGTGGGATGGACTGGGATAAAATGCAAACACAAATCATGATGCAAATCCTAGTTTCACATTAAGCAGGAAATCCCCAATTAAACCCTAATGCTCACAAAGCACCAGTACTTTATTAGACAATGTAGACAAAAAGTAAAAACTGATATAAATATAAGATTTAAGAAAACTGCCGAGAAAAGGAGCTTGAATTCATTCATTAAATGTTGACTGTGTAAAACGAAACAGATCTAGTGTAGCTGTATAAAACATGGTCTTTGAAGTCCCTATACCCTGGATTAATATTGCACATTTGCACTTAAAAGTCCATGGCCATGGGCAAGTTATTTGACATCTGAAAGGCCCTGATGTCTCTGCCAGGGCACAGGGGTAGAATATACCTATTCTATTGAAGTATTTGAAAGCAGCAGCAACAAAAAGAAGTCTCCAGATAGGAAAAAAAAAAAAGCCCTCTTTGGTAAATAAGATTCATCATTTACTTGAGAATGAAAATTAAATAACTCATTCTCCAAGTTTGAAAACCATAAAAAGAGTTTCCAAATACCTTATCTCATTTTATTCAAACAAAATTCTTTAAAATGTCATGGTGATACTCAGTTGAGGGAAATTTTGCCCCACCAGGGACCTGTGAAAATTTCTGGACAGATTTTTAGCTGTCACACTTAGGGTGACTACTGACATCTGACTAGAAGCCACAGATGCTGCTAAACATCCTGGAATGAATAGACAGCCCCTCCCAGAATCATCCAGCCCCAAATGTCAACATTGCTGAGGTTGAGCAATCCCGATTTACAAAAACAGGAATATTCTAAAATCTGGCTCATTTGCAATAAAAATATGTTGACTTGTATCTTGTTTTTCTCTTCTATTTTGGTACTAGCGACAATCCTGATTTCTCTAGTTCACCTGTCTGAACTGTTCCCATCACTCATGTGGGGCCCTTGTTCTGACAGATTGCTCTTTCATCCACGAACAAATAACCAGAGAGGCAGCACCAATCCAAATTCTGATCATTACAGAATATTCATGATCAAGGGCTGTTGGTTTGTGTCCTTCAGAGTGTTAATTACGCAGTTATTACAAATAAATAAAATCTACTTAGTACCTATTAGGTTTCAGAAACTGTCTTTCTTGTCTCTTCAGCCCTGGCACTGATGGTTAAGCAGGTCACACTCAATAAACAGAAGACAAGAAAGTTTCAAGTTCTGCAATATGAACACGATAGTTTTGTGAGGGTTGTGGTCATGTCAGCCTACTGCTGCCTGGGATACTGCCTTAAAATGGACAGTTCTCCCTCTTGTCAGGTCTGATGGGTGTTTTTGTCCCTTTCCTGTTATATTCATCACTGTCCATCTGTCTGAGTGTGTCACCACTACTGCAACCCAAAGCATCTTTATCACATTTCTGTGTCTGGGAGAAGGTACCTTCCGATTCCGGCTGAAAGTGGAGCTCCCCTTTTACTCTTCTTACATGGTACAAATGTAATCTGTGCTAGACTCAAGGTCCCAACCTTTGAGGTTGGGTTGAGTTTTTGTTTTTTTTTAATTAATTTAATTTTTTCAGTTATTTTATAATTTTTAAAAGATTTCATTTTTCAGTTACAGCTTACATTCAATATTATTTTATATTAGTTTCAGGTGTACAGCATAGTGGTTAGATAATCATATACTGTACAAAGTTATCCCCCTAATATTTCCAGCACCCACCTGGCGTCATGCATAGTTCTTACCACACATATTATTGACCACATTCTCTATGCTGTACTTAATATCCCCGTGACTATTTTGTAACTACTACTTTGTTTTAATCGCTTTACCTTTTTCAACCCAGGCCCCTGACCTCTTCCCCTTGAGCAAACTTCAGTTTGTTCTCTTTGTCTGTGAGTCTGTTTTAATTTTGTTGGTTCATTTATGTTGTTCTTTAGATTCCACATATATGTGAAGTCATATGGTATTTATTTTTCTCCGTCTGACTTATTTCACTTAGAACAATATCCTCTGGGTCCATCCATGCTGTTACAAATGATATGATTCCCTTCTTTTTTATGGCCAGTAATATTCCCTTGTGTAAATGCACCACAGCTTTTTTATCCACTCATCTACTGATGGGCAGTTGGGTTGCAGGGATCCCATGGACGCCTCCATCATGACCACCTTTTAATACCCTGTCCTGCATGACAAACTGCTAGCTTTCTCTAGCCTGAGGCTGCATGGCCCAAATGTTGATCTTAAGATTGACACACCTTCTCTCCCTGAATGTTATTCATTGAAGGGTGTTGAAATGTTATAACATCATGACATACTGGTGTTTGTGATGCATCAAAGTAATCGTATCGAATGAGAGAAGGAGAGTGGAAAATTGCCACTTTTTAAAAAGCCCAGATTTGTGAGAATATAAAAAAAATATTATGAACTCTTTCAGGAAAGCCTGGGAAAGGCAAAGGCAGAAGTGTGATCAGGGAAGAGGAAATAGCTTGTGGACAAATGCTCAAAACTTAAAAAAAAAGAGCACGAACAGATTGGCAAACTATTCAATATTTTTAGAGGATGACAAGTTTTGCCAGACAGTTCAGAAGGAAAACAGGACTGGAAATATAAGAAGGGGACCTTTCTGAGAGGCCTCAGGAATCTGGTTTTATTCTGTTGGGGGAATAGTGGCACAGATTTATAAGAGAGTTTATGGTGTGAAATGGCGTTTTAGAAAAAGCTGTCTGATACTCACATGAGGAAGAATGGATGACAGGAAGGTAATGCCCTGGCCGGGTAGCTCAGTGGGTTACAATATTGTCTGATAAGCCAAGGCTGTGGATTTGATCCCTGGTCAGAGCACATACAGGAATCAGTCAAAGAATGAATAAATAAGTGGAACAACAAGTTGGTCTCTTTCCCACCCCCCTCCCCCTCTTCCCTCCTTCCCTTCCTCTTTCTCTCTAAAAAATCCAATACATTTTTTAAGAGAGGTAAAGCTAGATGCCTGATGACCAGATAGTAAGGGAAAGACAAAAGCCAAAATGTAAAGTTTTAATTAAGAATTCTTGGCAGAAAAAAAAGAGAGAAGTTTAAAATAAATATAGGAAACATCAGTTTAAAATACGTAAACCTTTGAATATTCGTACTTTCTTACTAAACCTGTGCAGTTGGATTTAACGATGGGTATTTAAAATTTTTTAACAATATCATGATTTGTCAAATTTTTAATACTATGACATTTCCCCAGTATGCCGTCTTTGGAAACTAACACCACACCTTGCTCACGTGCACGTTTGAGACTCAGCAGCCCGACTCTTCACAGATGGTCAGAGACACCAGAAGTGACCATAGAAAGAAGAAAACATGATGAAGTATCTGTATTTTGGCAAAGACCGACACCACCGATTAACTTCTTGCAGTTGAACAGAATATTAACAAAGATTCTCTGGCTCATTTGGAGAGGATGGGATTAATTCATGAAGAAGAGGGTTGCTACAGGCAGAGATTCCGTGGACAAAAGAGAGAGACAAAGTGCAGATTTCGGTTTAAAAAAAATTAACTAGTGAATGGGATGTTAACCTCCAGCTGGGGAAGTAATTGCATTATAATGGTGATGCAAAAACTATCAGCCAAAGAAATGAACCTGAAATGTTTCTAAATGGCAAGTCACTGTGGTTACCTTTTGGGTTTATGTATGCTTCATTTTGTACACCACTGTGCTCTAAAATCTCCACAGAGACTAGAAATAGGAATGCTGCAAGATTATGCCCAATAAAGCTTTGTCTCCAAAACACTTTCTTCTGTGGTGGTTTCAAACCTGAGGCCTTTGCTTAATGAATTCACACATCAAAATACCTGTTGTGTAGCCTGGCACATTGCAGGTTTTTTCAAAGTCTGATTCTTTTCCTCCCGTTCAGATTGAGCGCATGATTACTTTTAGTAATGAATCTGAGCGAAACAAGGGCACCTTTGACACCAAGCCAGGTGCAGAAATTTCTGGGCTCTGAAGCTCGGTGACTCCACACCAAAGGTGATAAGAAAGACAGACATAATGGCTACACCTCTCTGAATTCTGCCGTGACTACACCACAGGACCAGCTGAGTGGCCAGGGTCTCCTGCTGCTGGCGTCCAAAACCCGTAAAGAATTTTTATGATTTTATTTGAGTCAAACTGAGGACAATTGCCTGGAAGCAAAATCTCAACAGACTGAGAAAATGCCTCAGGAATTGGCAGTTTTACCACTTACTTTATGCGTTGGAATCAGAGGGGAAGAGGTAAGGGGGTTACAGGAAATCCATTGGTGACAGAGTAGGGGGTGTGGAGGAAGGAAATCGGTAAATCTCTGGCATTGGATAAAAAGTTAAAGGGGTAGACACCTACTTCTTTTACATGGGTGGGTTCAGGATGGTTAATAGTCGAGAATGAACACAATAGCAGTAACAATGAGGGGTTCTGTGGTCTGTGTTCTGGTGGGAGATTGTGCCCTGAAGGGTCCAAATAAAGGAAATTACCCTGACCTTCCAAAGGTCTATTATGGGAAATGCACAAAGACAATAGACAGGGTCAGTTCCCATAAAGATTGACCTTTGTCAGGGAAGACACCGGCCTAGGACGTGACTACCCGCCATGACTCGCTTTTAGTTAGAAAATTGTCATTTCAGACCATCCTACGTGTTTACTTTCAGTCTCTGCGTCTATCAGGCCCTCCACGCAGGCCTCCCCTGAGCTTGTCAGGTTTTGCATGTGGCTGTTTTTTTCATCCACACTGGAAAACACGCTCATGATTACCACTGATTCCGGAGATCCCCATGATTCTAGCTGCGGGATGGTTTATATTTTGAACATATGCGTTTATGTTTCCTTTCTCGATACTCGGAGGCAGCTGTGTTCTTCTGGCCTCTTGCCTACAAGATTTGGGTCAGAGAACTTAAAGTTGAACAAACTTTCACACGGGACTGCATTTCTCACTTACAGTTTTGTTTTAAGGAAACTATGCCGGTATGTGCCATGCAGTAAGGTAAAGGAGGTAATGCAGTTCTTTAACAGGCGTCAGCATTTACAGTGGTCTTGTGTCCACAGCATATTGAGTGGGACGTAGAGTGTCCATTCACCCCCTAGTCCGACATGGCCCTAATCTCCCCAACTATCCATACTCGGTGTCATAACGGCACTTTCGATGATACACTGAACCTCCACTGGCACACTGCTATTCTTTTTTTCAATAAAACGTTAGAATTTTAAAACTTTCTTTGCTTTGGGTGTGTAGCTGTATGAATTTTAACACGTGTGTAGACTCGTCCCACCCCACCACAGTGCAGATACAGGGCGGTTTCCCAGGAGCCCCTCCGCGCTGCCCTTCTGTGGTCGCCCTTCCCTGACTCCCAACCCCTTGGCAACCACTAATGTGTTCTCTGTCACTGTAGCTTTGCCTTTTCAAGAGTGTTACATAGATCGAATCACAAAGTGCAGAAACTTTGGGGACTGGATTCCTTTACACCTCATACTACCTTTGAGATTCACGCAAGGTTTTCACATCAGTCACTTGTTTCCTTTTATTGCGAAGGAGTGTTCCAGTGTGCGGATGTGCTGCGGTCCGTTCTCTGTGGACCCATAGAAGAACATCTGAGTCATTTCGAGACCGGGGCAACGATGAATAGAGCTGCTATAAACATTTTCTGTGTGAACACGTTTTCATTTCTGTAGGCTAAATACTCTGGAGTAAGTTTGCTAGGTCATACGGTAAGTGTTACGTTTAACCTTGTTAAAGAAACTGCAATTATTTTCTATAGTGGCTAGTCCTTGTTTGCACTCCTGACAGCCACGAAGGAGAATTTCCGTTCCTCTGCAGCCTCACCAGTATGTGGGCCTTTGGGGCTTTTTTCTTGGTGTGTTTGTTTGGTTTTTAGCCATTGCCATTAATAGGGAGTGATCCCTATCATGCTTTTAGCTTGTGTTTCTTTAATGGGTGACGACAGCGAACATCTTTCCACGCACATATTTGCCATCTCAATGTGTACTCTTTATTAAAATGTCTGCTTCGGTTTTTATCCATTTTTACTTTTTCTTCTTGATGAATTGACTATTTTATCATTATACCATGGACCTCCTTATCTCTTCAGTCATTCTCTGACTTTTGACTGGAGTGTTCTGTAACAGGGTGCAGCCAAGAGGGGGGACTCCAAATAGAGATTTGGAATTGGGTCCAGAACTCAATGTGTTCAGGAAATATTAAGATGTCCTCACCCCTTCCCCTTCAGGTGTGAGCTGAGGGAAGGACACATGGAGCAGGGCCATTGAGAGCTGTTTTGCATAGCAACAGCTTTGCAGCTAACCTCTGGCATGGTCATTTAACATATCTTATAACCTTTAACTGGTTGTATAGATATGTTAAATAGCTATGGCCATGCTTTGAGCCAGGGGAATGGAAGTAACTTCCTCCCCAAGACGTAACTGGGGGCACGTCCCCCGAGTTACAGCTCCTGCGTGAGAGCTTGGAGAAGATTGGTTCCATGACATGGGGCCACACCTGCCCAGACTCATGATGGCAGCCCAGTAAAGCTGGAAGGATATGAGAGTGCTGGCAGGTGTAACTGATTGTGGGAGGAGTTGGAAATGGGGCTCCAGAAGAAGATTGGCATGGGGATTTAAACCGAGACGCAGCAGCCATTGAGAAGAGAACCACTCAATCTTTAGCAGAGTGGGGACTCCTGCAGCCCTGCAAGAGAGAATCACCATGCAGCTTTAGCAGAGAACTGCTACTCAGCTTTGGCTGAGTGGCGACCCCCCTCCTTGCAGCCATTGTGCCAGGAGAACCACGTGGTTTTGGCTGAGTGGAGACTCCCACAGCCCTGGGTAAGAGGAACCACATGGCTTTGGCAGAGTGGAGACTCCCACAGCCATTGTGCAAAGAGGACCACATGGCTGGGGCAGTGGAGAGAGAACCTCGTGGTTTTGCCATAGTGGGGACCCCCGCAGCTTTAGAAGGGGAACCACCACCTGGCTTTAGCAGAGATCCCGGTGACACAGCTGATGGTGCCAGGAACTGAGAGAGGCCTACCAGCTGAGCATGAATTACTAGGAAGAACTAGGGGCTGCCTGAGCCATGGATTTCTATTTCTTTTCCTGAGATACAGTACCCCAGACTGGGCAAAGGGGGAAGGAAGGATTGTGTGTGTTTGTGGGTGTGTTTTAAGGGACTTTGGGATTTTGATGAAGACATTAGGTCACTACTTTAAGTCTATACAGCATTAAATAAATATTTCCTTTCCTTTTCACGAATCTCTGGCATTAAGAGATGTCTTTCCTCTGGCAGTGGACATAATGAACCTTGGGGGGTTCCTTTTGATAGTAGCACATTGTCCCAGGCCCCCCCTTGTTGTTCTGTAACAGTTCGACTGTTTGCATTTGACCATTAAAGTGTTTGGATCTGGGTTCACTGCCTTACTACGGCTTTACCTCCATTTTCCCTCCCCCACCATCCTCTGGATTGTTCCTACTTTGCAATGTGAATAGTGGTTTGGCTTTCAGCAGAAGGAGGGGACTCGTGACCTTCTCTCACTATCACCTCTGGGAAGGTGAATGTTTCAGACGAGATTGGGTGCCTTAGGGGTGGTATGGCTGTAGACAGAAGGTGAATCTTTCAGAGAGAAATGGCTCCTGGTGCATACTGAGAGGCTGAATGTTCAGTCATTCGGCCCTTAGAGTCAGTAAGATTTCTACTGTTTCAGGTAGCGCACTCTGAGGAATCCTCTACCATCAAGAACATGCTGTCTTAGATTAGGAGTGAGTGTCAGTGGTGATCGATGTGGACTAAAGATATGGTATGTTTCTTAAATACCCTGTATGGGACCCCCTAACCTTTTAATGACTCCAGAAAAACACAATGGCTGGGACTTAATCCCTTGCCCCCAGGTACATATTTTGGTACAACTGAGTATAGATTAAAATCCATATCCACCATCGTTGCCCAGTAAAAAAGAAAAAGTGGATATGACCAAAGCATTTAAAGAGAGTATTACCCTTTGCCTCTGATTTACCTGGAAATAGTTCTCCTGGCAATAAATTCCATCACCAGGTTGTGAGTATTTGCTAAGGGATACTATTATACTTTAAAAGTGGTAGGCAAAATCCTTAAAGATTTTATTTTTTGTTTGTTTATTTCCTCCAGTTTAATTCCATTGTTTAATTTAATTAAAACAACATTTACAAAACTTCTAATTTATACTATATGTTTTGTCAAGCACTGGAATATAGACATCAATATGGTATGTCTATGCTTTTACAGTATTTGGTAACTGAGAAACATACAACCACTCCCTGTGCTGTTTTAGTATCTCAAGGAGCAAAGTGTTCCGACCATCTCAAATGAGCATAGTTAAAAAGTGAGAGTAATTCATGGCTCAACAGTCAAGGCAAGTGTGACTTGACCATGCATACAGCCCCACCGGCTTAGGGAGAATAAACAAGGCCTCAGCTCTTTGATGTCTCCTTGCATGACGGTTCTTTGCTCAGTTGCACTTCATTCTCAAACAAGCGCTGCTCCTTTCAAAGACGACGATAAATACCATATGATCTCACCTTTAACAGGAACCTAAACAACAAAACAAAGAAACAAGCAAAATATAGTCCAAGACACTGAAATAGAGGACAGGCAGAAAGTGACCAGAGGAGAGAGAAGATGGAATTTCAGGGGAAAATGGGAAGGGTTTATAGGAACAAAGTTAAAAGACACATGGACAAAAACTAGGGGGAGGGTGGTAATGGGAGGGAAGTTGGGAGGGAGGGGTGGGTGGGCTGGACTGGGAGTAAAGGGGAGAAAACTGTACTTGAACAACGATTAAAATAAAATAAAATAAATAAAAAAACAATGATTAAAATAAAATTAAAAAAAACAACAATAAATACACTTTAGTGCCATTTTAGCACTGCTTTAAATGGTACCTGCTTTTAAAATGAGAGAGTATTCCCCAAAAGGTACTAAGAAGGTTAAAATGAACCTGAATCAGGTCAGAGAACCATTTCTGGAAGTCAAGGAACTGGAATGAAAAGAGAAGGCATGCTTCCCCAGTGAAGGAAATGTTTACCATTCACTAGTAGAAACAAAACGCAATGCAGATTGTTTTCTTAATGTGAGTGCTTTATGGCCATGATTACAAATAATCCCATGTAAATTTCTAAGAGAAATCTCCATCTACATGTAATGATATCACCTAGAGAACCCTCAGTATTTCTCAACAATATGCCCAAATAAATACTGTTTTCAGAAAATACAATATTATTATTTTCTTCAATTTCATGATAGAGCCAAGTATATATTTAAACATGTAAGATTCACATGTTCTATTCCAACATACTAAGCTATAAGATACATCTGCAAGTAGTAATAAACACAATATTCTTATTTCAGTTTTAGATAGTTATAGCTTTTGCTTGATTTATCTGACATTAAAAAATCAAAACCACAAAAATTTACTTAGGAGCATGATTAAACTGAAAATTATATCGGAGTAGTAACACTGATTCATGATTCACCAGGTGCTATAAATTACTCTAAGAAGAAATACCTTCCAAACGTGAATATGTAATGCAAGGTGCAAAGTGAATTATGTGTGAATGTCAAAAGGACAGTGATTTTTTAATATGTCAGGGGTGGACTGGATTAATTCAATGTATTATGTGGAGACCACAGACTCATTGGTTACCAGATAAATGATATTGTCATGTGATGAAGTCTATTTCATATGGTTAGTGTATGAATTATTATAAGGAATGTGTGAAATATTCAGAAGCTCTGAGCTTCTATTGAACGAATTGGTTAAATGAAAAAGCAGCATTTAACTTCATTACACATGTTTATGGAACATGGTATACACACGCACACACACACACACACACACACACACACACAAATTCAAACCAGAAAAGAGAGAGGATGTAGGGACAGTCCTATAATAAGTGGATGCTTTAGAATCTTTGGAAAACCAAAAGGATAAAGAGAAACTAGTGGCATTTCCTATTGTGAAACAGATATATAAAGGCAATTAATGGCCAGTTATCAAGAATTATTTTACTATCCACACAATAAGTTATAAGTACACTAATGAACTACCAAACTGGCTTTGATTTTCCAAAAGCATGGCCAACGCAGAAGAGAGAGAAGGGAGCATACAGTAGTTGAAGACAGTTAAGTGTATGATGAGGAGTCAATTTTTACTTGGTATTATACTCTTAAAGTCGCATTGATAATATTCGATTCATGTGTTTGTTTCTGTTTACTTGCCAATATTTAAGCACCTCTTACCTGCTAAGAATGTGCTAATTATAGAATATCAAGAGACAAAATTCTTGCCCTTATAGAACTTTCAACCTACTGCACAAAGGAGTTCAAGTTATCTTTCTAAATTTTAAAGAGCACTTTGCATTTTGTTTTTGTAGAAAAATCATGTGGACTCTGAATCATTCGTCCTTAATCTTTGTTACTCATTCTATACCTGAATCTGGTAGAATATGATCTCTCCTAATTAATTACCTGATAACAATTAATGAGTTTTGATATTTATTCTGTGGAAGCACTCAACAACCTCTTAAAAGCTTCTCCTAAGATTTTAAACCTCTTGGAAATGATCGGCTGCATCCTATTCCTTACAGCGGTCATTCCCTTCCACGTCTGCTATGACCGAGACATCCTAGCCCGGACAGTCACGTTATTGCACTTGGTTCTTTTCTTTTGTATGAATGGTTCAATACATTTCTAAGCCTCTTGT
The DNA here is from genome assembly GCA_004024845.1 of Tonatia bakeri. Taxonomy (NCBI): domain Eukaryota; kingdom Metazoa; phylum Chordata; class Mammalia; order Chiroptera; family Phyllostomidae; genus Tonatia; species Tonatia bakeri. Next base: position 94,939 of record PVIA01001627.1, read on the forward strand.
ACTTTGTTAAATTCCAGAACCATGAAATAAATTAATTTTAACTTAAGTAGAGGCTTTAATATCTTTAAAAATATGTGTCATAATGAATATTAATTTATCTTTCTCTCTCCTATTTATGTGTGTATATGAGGGGGAAAGGGAGAGACTGTTGTGTTTTCACCAGAAAGTTTACATATATTCATTAATTTTCTCTTCCTAAGTCTGTTAGGCCAATGCCAGCCCCACACTGTTCCTTTGAGTATTGAGTCTTTCAAAATGTCACCCAAGGTCACTTGGCTAGAGAGCTGCAGAGCAAGGATGGGACTCCAGCTTTCACTGACATGTTAGCCTCTGTTTCTCCTGTCATACCACTCTCAGACACTTTGAATTTAACAATTATGGAGAAAATAAATTTACCATGAGCCCCAAGAACTAGACACGCATAAGACAAATGTTGTATCAGGAGCAGACCAATCCCAGCTCTTACCAAGACTCTGTTGGTCAAGATTCTCTTTTTTTTCCTGCTGAGGTAAGCATAAGTCTATATTTTCTCCTCTTCACTAATAACTTTAGACTGGCATGCTACTTTAATGTTAAGTTGAAGTACAAAATTTATGTAGAAAGTGTGTCAGGCATCTACAGATTGATGACTCTTCATAAACTTAATGCCCTGGTGTGTCCAACACCAGGCTCAGGAACGATCACTGCTAGCCTTCTAGTCCTCGTTAAGACCTCCTTATACTCCCTTTCTTCATTTCCCCGAACCTCCAAAGTAAGCATTTTCTGACTACTAACAGCATAGGTTTTGTGGGATTTTTTTTGTCTTTTTTGTTTTTGCAATTGTACTTTATCTAATTGGAATCATATTGTGTCTGGCTTATTTGGTTAGCATCATAATTTCAAAAATCATCCATCTACATTGTTGTGTAGTTATATGAAATTTATACTCACTGTGTTGCATTTAGTTAGGCATAGATATCAATTTATTTACCCAGTGAAGATGATGGGAATTTTTGGTAATAGCCAACTTTTAGCTACTACAAAATGTTATGATGAACATTCTAGAACATATTTTTAAATAAATATAGCCACGCATTTCTGCTAAGGAGTTGAATTGCTATATCACAAAGTGAGCAGATGTTAAATTTTAGGAGATACTGTAAATTACTTTCTTTGGAATTGATCTTTGTTGTATAAAGACTAGATATATTTTCCAACCCTTACTTCCTGCTTTGAATACAATGCCCTTTTTCTAACATACTGCCTCTCAGCGGTATGCAGTGCATTTCCTGCTTGGCCAAGTTTATAGTTTAAACTTCCAGAAAGATTTCAGTCTCATTGCATCCCACACCAATGAGTGTTTTGCTAATATGGCTTTGTTTTTATGTATGTATGAAAAGTTTGACCTCTCTCCCAATAATGCAGAGTGTATGAAAGGAATTGTATGGCTCAGTAAAAGCAACAAGACTGAAAAAAATCTTGTTTGCTAAATTAGGCTTGTTTGGTTTTAAAATAATATCCACTTATTTCCCAGCATCTCTTGCAGATCTATTCTTTGCTGGTAGGCAGCAACTAAGCCTCAGAAGGGAGTACCACTTACTGGGTAAACCACATACTGGGTTGTGTCCCTACAGACAGAGAAAAACTCTGTAAATATCAACTACTTGAGTCTTCCTGCAATTGAACTTGAAAAATGTGCTTGAAAGCATGCAGTGAGGGGCAGCTGGTTGGAAGTCACCTTTTATCATGCTCCCAGAAAGGCTATGCTGTGACAGGCAGGTAAAAGCATGGCTGAGTAATTTTAAACCACTAAATTGCAAATATACAGTAAATTGTACTTTCCAGTTCTTTCAATTCCTACTACTTCTACTTATAGCCTCAGAGGTACAAACAAATATATTTATATCACAATAGCAATTATAAATTAAATCAACATGACTGATAAATTTGAATTGATGATTTAGAAAGAAGCAGGCTAAAGTTATTTTTTTCTACTAAATATATTTTTGAGAAAGGTGGAGATTAATGGAATCTCTTTTGGGCCCTCAGATAACTGATCATCTAACTCTGATACGTCAAAATTCTTGTGTCAATGTGAAAGGGACTCTTCAAATCAAAGATGGGGTGTAAATCCACATTAGAATGTTAACAGGTGTGTGGTAAGCGGGGTGCTCTTTCCATATTATTTCTACAACCACTTATATGGAAGTGCTAAAAGTGTTCATATTGAATAAACACTTTTATTTAATTCAAGAGGCAATAGTATATGTATACCATGGGTTCCGATTCCATTTTGGGGGTTCAAAATCCAGTCTCTTTCATTGTTTAACCTCTCTAACCTCACCTTCCTCATCTGTAAATTGAGGATATAATCATCTGCCTATTATAACAGATTGTTGTAAATATTAAATAAGGTATGCATGTAAGCTCTTTAGCATGGTGCCTTGCCTATAACATTACCACAGCTATGAGCAACAGCAGCAATAGTGATAACAGTAACTATCAAAATACGGAGATGTGCAAGTAGATGCCCTTATTTGAAAGAGTATGGTGTATTGTTTATATTGTTTGCTTTGATGTTGTTTTGTAATTTTTATTTTTATTTAATTTCTGATGCACAGCAACCATAACTGGTGGAAAGAGACTCTTTCTGGGGCTGTGGGCATTGTCTCTCCTCCAGAGGCTGAGCAGGAACAGCATTTTTAACCTGGATTCTCTTACCATTCCTTCTTTCGAGAACTAGGACATTGGGAATTATGCTATTGCAGTGATTTTGATTGGATTTATACTTATATTTTTCACCACTGTTACTTCATATAAATTGCATTAATAGTGCAATTTAGATTGTGAGCAACTTCCATGAGCTGAATACAAGATAAGGTATTTTATGTTAAATGTTCCAACTCTTGACATAAACTTGCAATGTGGACATTATCGCCCTTTCCCACAAATGAAATCCGAGGATCACAAAGATGAAAATTTGCCGAAACACTTGGGATTAATCCACATTATTTTATGTAGTAATCATTTGTTCACAGAGTAGTTTTTCCCATTGCAAATATGTGTGTGTGTGTGCAGCCAGTTTATCTATCCACCAGTTGATATTTGTGTCGTTTGCAGTTTTTCGGCAATTATGAATAACTGCTCCAAAAATTGAAATACAGGTTGTTGTGTGAGCACAAGTTTTTATTTTTCTTGGGTTTGCATTTGTTTACCCTTACCTGATGACATATTTATTGACTTTAGAGAAAAGGAAAGGAAGGGAGGGCAGGGAGAGAAACATTGACATGCAAGCGAAACATAGATCAGTTGCCACTCAGCATGCACCCCAGACCTGCCACCCAAGTGTGGGCCATGACCAGGAATCAAATCTGTGACCTTTCAGGCTAAGGGATAAAGCTCCCACCAAAAGCGCCACTCCGACCAAGGCTCGGGTGTGCATTTTAATGAGTGAAAAAAGCCAAACTCCAAAGACTACCTGGGATTTAACTCAAATGACGTTCTGGGAAAGGAAAAACTACAGAGGTGGAAGGAAACATGATCAGTTGACAGAGTGTGAAAAGTCACTGACCTCCGAGTGGGCAGCATGGCAATCCGGGCTGATGGCGTTCACCTCGATTGGGTTGTGGTGATGATTCAGCCACTGAGTGGTGATTCAACACCCAGAGACCTGAACACTAACACAAGTGAGTTTTATTGTGGGTAAATTTCAAAAATCAATGAATCAATAAATAGAAACACCAAGAGAAATGGCAGAGCCAGCAAACTAACTCAGGAAGATCTGTCTCCATCACCATGTTCATTCTGCGGCTAATACTGTCAAATTGTTATTGCCTTATCAGGAATTATCACTAGAAGTTTCTCTATTTGCTTTATAACCTCCAGAAGGGAATATTTTCCCTTACACATTATCAAATGGAACATGTCTTAATACAAGCACTGTATTTTTATCCTATTGTGTAAATGAAGTTTCAGGGGCAGCTGGAGCCCTGCTGGTTTTCCACAGGGAATTGAATAAATGAATGCTGTGAATTTGTTAATTTTTTTAGAATCAGAACTTTTTCAGCATTTGAAAATATTAATGAAATCTATTCTAGTATTTCCATCTGTTCTGCACATCAGCCTCTCCTTAAGATATTAGTTATGACACTAATTCTTCCATGCTTTTCTCTCCATGAGTACAGGTTGGCATGTGCACCATCTCTCCTTCTAGTCAGTGAATCAATGAGCATTCATGGGCACGTAAAGTAATACCGACGGGGAGTCTGGCTGATGCTGAAAAAGTTAATGGGCCTTTTCATCAGGTGTTGGTTAGTCAGGAAATTTTTGCCCCGTTATTGATAATCATTGTTTTATAATCCCTAGAGGTTTGCCGACATTAACAGATTGAATTTTCCCTCTCATGTTGAGCAACAATTTAGAAACCTAAATGATAGAGTAAACCCCGGGGTCAGAACCTAGCAATGTTTTCTAGCATAAATTGTTTAGCAAATTGGTCCAGGCTCACATTGCTTACTTGGGTACTTAAAACCACTTAAAAATTCAGTACTTACAAATTATCTGTAAATACATTAACTCTCAAAGAACCTGCAATATTAATTGTTGAATGGGGATTTCATCGAACAAACACATTATTCAGACAGAAAAATATGTGCCCTTGTTGGCTGTATTTCCCCAGGAGGTAATACGATAAATTCCAAACCTTAAAGTCACCAAATGTATTTATCTTCTGGAATAAGTACTTGTTTTTTTTTTCTCTTCTGCAGTGAGCCCAAATGAACCCTGCAAAAATAAAACATATTGAAATTCATTGATTTAAATGAAAGAACATCCTTTCTAAATAAAATTTGAATACTATGGCTCAAAAATATTCAAAGGCTCTTTTTAAATCAATAACTTATGTTTAGATATCAACATATTTGAGCATGAACACATTGGAATGAGAAAAAAAATTGTCACCCTTTGATAATCTGCTATGAAAAACATCAGGAGTTTTTATTTTTATTTTTAAAAATTATTTTATTGTTGTTCAATCACAGTTGTCTTCATTTACTTCCCACCACTCCCCCCCACCACCCTCACCTCCCTCCCTTGCTTCCATGCTCCCCTCTTGGTTTGGTACATGTGTCCTTTATTCCTGAAAACCCTTCCCTCTCCCCCCGCCCCCATTATCCTCTCCCACCTCCCCTCTGGTTACTGTCAGATTGTTGTTAATTTCAGTATCAGGAGTTTTTTTTTTTTTTTATAACTTTTTTTTAAGATTTTATTTATTTATTTTTAGAGAGGGAAGGGAGAGGGAGAGAGAGAGAGAGAAACATCAATGTGCGGTTGCTGGGGGACATGGCCTGCAACCCAGGCATGTGCCCTGACTGGGAATCAAACCTGCGATGCCTGGTTCGCAGCCCGCGCTCAATCCACTGAGCTACGCCAGCCAGGGCTAATATCTGGAGTTTTTAATCAAGCCGTTCATTCTTTCTAAAGATATTTACTGAGTATGCACTACATGCAAATTGCGTTCAAGGGAATCAAAGTTCACCAAAACAACACAGGCTAGAATGTGTCCAAAGAAAGACAGAACTTCAGCAGGCTATCTCCAAATGATACCTGGAGATGCCTGGGGCTTGGAGACTGTTAACGTCTAAGCTGAGACTAGAACCCATTTGTTCAGCACTGTTCTGGGAACTTCCCCATAGTACCTTGCTGCTACACATGGATTGAATTATTTCATTCCAAAAATGGCAGGTTCCCTTAGAGTTTAATGTATTTTTGATAACTTGTTAAGAACTGTAATTTTTAGTGGATTTAAATATCCAAGCAAACAATATCAATCTGGACCAGCCTGGAGGGCTATCACTGCCAAGAGGAAGGTGAAGATGTGAACGGAACACCATTTACAAAGGATCTTGAGAAAGGCACTCACATGCTATCTGGCAACGTAAGAAGCTTGTGTTATGGAGAGTGATAGGGTGCCTGAACCAGGCAGTCCTGAACCTGAACCCTCGCTGTGAGTTTTGTAAGTCTGTGACTTGGAGCAAATTACTCCATCACATATTCCATCTCTTTATCTGTAAAGTGGGGTTAAAATAATTATAAGAGTTTAGTCAATGTTAGCTACTTTTTCTGTATTAGTCACCACTAGAAGCACCTTACGTAGTCCCTGCTTGTCCACAAGAGATACATTCCAGGTCTCCCCGTGGATTCCTGGAACCACAAACAGTAGTGAGACCTATACATACTATGTGTTTCCTACACATTACTTACCTAATTTAATTTATAAATTAGGCACAGTAAGAGCTTAACAACAGTAACCATTAATAAAGTAGGGCAATTATAACAAGACACTGTCATACAAGTTATGTGAACATGGCATTATTAAGCAGAATGAGCATCACAGGAACACAAGCACTGTGAAAGCGTGGCCGTTGATCTCACAACCCAGAGGGCTGCTCCTGGGCTTGCCGGTGAGCTCCGTGTACAGAATGGGTGCGCTGGACAGAGGGATGATTCACGTGCTGGGCGGGGCAGTGAAGGATGGCACAAGATTTCATCACATTACTCAGAATGGCACACAATTTAAAATTCATGAAATATTTGTTCCTGGAAGTTTCCATGTAATATTTCTGGACCATGGTTGACTGTTGGTAACTGACATTGTAAAAAGTGAAACCACAGATTAGAAAGGACTATTGTATATTGAATTTACACATCTACCTGTAGGGTAGATACTGGTTCTTTTCTTTATATTTTCCCGTCTTTACCTTATTTGTCTTCTTATGCTTTTACTTTATTACCTCTTTGTTGTTGTCCTTGCTGAAACTGAGGGTTGTAACCTTCTCCAGACCGAAGCTGTGAAGTGATGGAGGTAGGACTGGAACCCAGGCAGCCTAGAGCTACACCTGTCCCAGAGACCCTGCAGAGCAGAGGAGATTAAAGGAGAAAACAGACATGAGTACCTGCTAATACTCCTGCCACAGAGCGGACATGCAATCAGTTGTGTAGTATAATTAACAAGGATAACATAACCCATACGCAGGGTGGGTAAGAAGTTAAAACATTGGTTTTCAGGAAGAATCACAATATGAAACTGGCCGGGATGTTCAAAGATCCCTCTTTTTATCTATGTCAGCAGTTCTCAACTGGGAGAACGGGGCCTCCCCTCCAGGAGGTGTTGGGAAAGGTCCAGGTACATCTGATTGTAGTGATGAGGGAGGTACTATTAACTGGTAATGGGCAGAGGCTAGGGGTACGGCACATTATTCTACAATGTATATAGTAGCCATCAACCACCATGGCAAAATAAACAGACAAACAAATAAACAAACAAACCGACCTGTCCCGTCACAATAACCACGTCACTGCTGTCTGGTCCATGTCATCTTACAAGTGTAATTCGTTATGTGAGGCTAGACAAAGGTCCTATTTAAAGCAAAGTTTATCAAAGTTTTACGTTCAGCAGAATCACCTTAAAATTTTGTTAACACAGAATTCCCATCAGGGACTTTGATTTTAAAGACTTGGGTTGATCCTAGAAATCTGCATTTTTAGCAGCTGTCACCTTCACGTAGTCCTGATGCAGGTGGACTTGCTGCTGGAGGGGGATCAGGCCCAGGTGTGTGCACCCCAACACTGTCCATACATAGGTCCTTGTGATGTCACGGGAAAGAATTTCAGGCGAATTTTAAGTAACATTGGCAAAATATATTGAAGGGAAAAGAGATAGTAGCCCTTGGGGAGGCAGGAAGTGGGTAGGCTATAATACCAGCTGCATGGACAGAGGCAAAAGGAGAGTCCTCCACAGCTTCTCACTGTTCCCCCAGCTGCAAGTCTTGTGGGGACACTTGGAGTTCAGGAGAAAAGAAGGCAAAAAGCATGTACTCAAGAGAAGGGCACGAGCATGCTCCAAGGGGGGTGTGCAGGGCGCAGATGCCCCCGAAGAGGCTGCTGCCCTCAATGAGGCACATTCCCGGTGCTGCGCTGGTAGATTGCATACACTGCCCCCAGTTCGCTAGGGGGCCCTGCACTCTGGCCCCATGCTGTTACCATGGAAACGGGCCTTTGTTCAACCTCTCTATATTTGTTGGGGTTTAGGGAAAGAGCGAGTTTTCTTTCAAACTATGAGATCTCTTTTCTGTCTTTTCCCAGGTCTGTGCTGGTGCCCCTCCCCTATCCAATCTCTTTCCTGGGTTTACCGGAGGTTTGTGCCTTTTCTAAGTTGATCCTTTTCCTAGGATTTTTTCCCCCTTGTATGGTCACTGCTTTGGCTTCCGCGTTGTATGCACTCAGTGAAAGGAATTTCTCTTCACATTTTCTCTCTCCCCCTTTAATCCAGCAGAAGGGTGCCAGTGGTTCCCTGGGGTGGCTGCAAAGCATCTTTTTGGCTTAACTCAGATGTCCAGAGTGACAGGAAGACTGCCCTTTCCTAGTAAAATCTGGCTTAATGTGATGTCTGGCTCCCTTCTCTTTTGTTAACATCTAACCAACCACCTGCTGTAACAGACCCACAGGTCCTGCGTTAACTAGAAATGCTCCAGCTATAACTCTGCTCTCCCTGAAGCCCTGGGCTGGGAAGTATGGAGGCTCAGGAAGAACTCAGCTTACTAATAGCTATGGCCATAAACAGGCACCACGCTGTTTTGCCACTTTTCTTGTTCTTCTCAGCCAGCTTCCATATTAAACTAGCACCCTGTAGTTCAGGAGCAGAGACATATTATAGCAAGGAAGTGTGAGCTGCGGTCTGACAAGGAGGTGCTAATAGCTCCTCTGAAACTCAGATGTAGTCCCTGCTCCCAGTGCCCAAAGGGGAGGGGAGAGAGTGCAAACAGGTGTTAAAAGAATTCAGTGTGAAGCCCAAGTCTGTAGTAAAGCCAAGACAATATGTGCCTGGGGAAAAAAGGGACAGCAGCTGGCACAGTGAAGAGAGCATGGAGCCAGAGTGACAGAGAGAGGGTTGCAGAGTGAGTGATTTTTAGTGGCAAGTTTGGAGAAAGACACCAGTTCTGTGCGCTGGAATAGTGTTCCACAGGTTACTCAGCCTCTCCGAGGCCATGGTCCTCTGTGCCGGCTGTAAGTTGTCATCACCTGGGGACCTCTCAGACAAATACCAATATCTGGGCCCCAGTGTAGACCAATGAAATCATGATCTCATGGGAGGGTCCAACATATCAGTATTTTTTTACTGTTCCCATGGTAATTGTATTGTGCAGCCAGGGTGGAGAACCACGGCTCAAAATGTGGCTTTTGTTCTTGTGGGGAGGCAACTTAACAATCAGTGTGTGGAAGGGTTTCAGCCAGACATCTGGGGCTGATTCACCACACCCACACCAGATGTCTGTGGTTGCTGCTGTTGTTATGATCGTCGTTATTGCTGCTGCTTCTGCTGTGGGGGTGTTGCTGCTCCCCTGGTTTGTTTCTTGCCTGATGACCTCGGGCACCTTCCTCATGTCTGTTTTCTCATCTGTAAAATGGGAATGGTCAGAGTTACAACCTAACATTGCTATAAAAAATGATGTGATGTATTATGGAGGTTTTTTAAACATGTAATTTTCATAAATATTAGTTTTTGTCCTATTAACATCTGTATTTGCTTGCACAATAAGATAATTTGTAAGTCTCCTTGGTAAAGAGGTCATGCTAAGATGCCCAATAGCATCCTATTAATGTACTAGGAAATATTTTATAATATAAACTCTTGTTATTATTGATACTGTTTTTATCTGTACAAGATACTGCATGTATTTGTGATTAACTTAAACTTGCAAACACTATCATAAGGGATTATGTTTCCATTTAATAGATACAGAGGGTTATTCACACAGTAAGTGGCAGAATAAGAATTTGAAAGTAGAACTGGACCACTGAATTGTTTCTCACCGCCGATATCTTGGTACTAAGGAGAATAATGGTCTATAAGATCGAGTTGGCTGGGCACAGAAATGCATTATCACCCTCCGTAAATTGCTTGGTTCTGGGGGCAGGCAACCCTACACTGCTGGGTTGCCTTCTGGAACTTTGAAGGAGAGTCTCTTGTGTGCGGTTGTGTGCATAAGGTTGTCGGGAAGGGGCTGGGAACAACACACTGGGGCATCAGAGAACATAGCCCCTGTGTTGGCAAGGCCGTGGCCTGGAGGAGATGCCAAGGCCATGGGCAGGTACACTCAGCAACCTAATGTGACTGACCGGGCTATATTTCCCAAAGAGAATTAATGAAATAATAATAATAAAAAAAAATCTAGATAGATGATAGACTTCAGCTAGCTTTAGTTTTCTCAAACAAGATGTGCCTACTCTTTATATGTCACAGTCACTGTCATGGTCCTTGGTTCATAGATTAAACCAGAAACCTCTGGCCCAGAGAAAGTCTGAGTCCCACCAGAGGTGTCTCAGTGTATCCTTCTTTTCACTCTAATGTGTACAGTCTCAGCTCTTTCATTCTTATCCTTGCACTTTAAAGTGTTAGTTGCGATGGGGGACAATGGGCTATGTATTGTAACCATCACTGATGGTAACTTAAGTTGATTGGGATGGGAACAAGTATCATCACAGCTCTTTTTAAAAGGAAATGGCAGTCTCGGTGTCAAATATTCAGAGTACAGTAACCCACATCTGTAAAGATTAAAGAAAATTCCAGAATAGATGGTGTACTTTTACTCTGTAATATTTCTGGGGTCTAGAATATTACTGTCATATATGTAATACCTCTTTCATCAAAAATGCTTCAATCCTTGAAATTACTTTTGGAAGAAGGACAAGATCATAATCCCTATTTTCCAGATGAAAGAAATTGATGTTCTAAGATTTGCTTGCAGTTGTTGAGTTTAATTAGAGAAAAGATACCTTAAAAACAATAGCGTTTACTCACTGCCTAGAAGCTTGTCATGAAAGTGTGCTTGGACGTAGTCAACATTGTCACAGTTGTGTAGCAAGTTTTGTATGTTATCTGTTAAAATGCTAAGGACTAATAAGAACGATTTTTTTTCCTATTTGTTGGGGAGACCAGAGAGGTTATAAAACAGTAAGTACAACAAAAAATAGTTCCATAACTTGTTCTCCAAACACCTAAATGTTCTCAAATTGCATCTAATTTAGATTTTTGATTCATCATATAAATTCATATTTAAAATTATTTGTATGTTATTATACATACAATTTTGATTCAGCAATCCCACTGCTGGGACTATACCCTAAGAACACTGAAACACCAATTCAAAAGAACCTATGCACCCCAATGTTCATAGCAGCATTGTTAGTAATAGCCAAGTGCTAGAGACAGCCTAAGTGCCCATCAGTGAGTGGACCACAAACTGTGGTTCATTTACACAATGGAATTCTACACAGCAGAAAGAAGGAACTCCTCCTACCTTTCAGGACAGCATGGGTGGAACTGGAGAGCATTATGCCAAGTGAAATAAACCAGGCAGTGAAAGACAGATACCATACGATCTCACCTATAATAAAACCTAATTAACAAAACAAACACATGAGCAAAACAGAACCAGAGACTTGGAAATAAAGAACAAACTGACAATGACCAGAGGGGTGAGGGGTTGGGGGAGGGAGATAATGGGGGAAAGAAGGCAAGCAAAGAAACACCAATAGAGGACTCATGGGCAGGGACTATGGTTAGCAATTAACTGCAGCAGTGGGGAGGCGGGGCAGGGGTGAGCAATGGGGAAAAAGGTGGGACAACTGTAACTGAACAACAATAAACTAAATCAGTAAAATTAGGTTTGTTGACACTAAAGGTACCCAGTCATATTTAAACTACTTCTTATATTAGAAACTTTTAAAAAGACTAGAAAGATTAATTTTAAAAATATGACCATAGGAAATAATTCTTTTAGTTATTTTGGGAGAGACATGACTTGGACAATTAAAAGCAGAGAGGATAGGAGAGTGGGGTGTAGAGGGAAAAGTGAGTATCATGGTTTTGAGGCCACAGAAAAATTTCATCCCATTTTTCATAAATGTGTCCAACATTATTGAGGACAATCCTTTGCCAAATATTAAACTAGGTGGCCTTTTAAAAAGGTTTCTGAAAACATCAGCCTGATAGCAGCCTTGGGACACATTATTTTCATGTTTACTGAGCACCTACTATGTGTATGTCATGAGAAGATAGAAAGTATCAAACGCACACATGATCTCTTACAGTCTTTGCTTCTATCAGGCGTGCTCTGTATCACTCCCACTTCTGAATGGCAAATACATTTTCAAAAAATAATGTAACATAAAATTATGAAATCAGACAGTTTCCCAATTGAATTAGGAAGGGCTAAATATGTCAAAAATTATCCCAGAAAAGTATTGATTAGCTCTGCCACTAAAAATCTCTAGGAACAAGATATCTTGAGTGACATCATAGGTGTCCCAGAAGTAGTTTATTTACATTCCTTTTGCTATACTGCTTTCCACTGTCTTGAAGTTCTTGACTCTGTAAAGTATCTGTGTTTGAATTCAGCATTCAGAAGGTTACGAGGAGAAAAGAAGTACGAGATTCTGTTAGGCCAAATTTTCCCATTGGAAGATTTTAACAACAAATTTCAACCTTGATTCACTGAACAAATGGTTAATTATAATAATTGCTAACATTTTATTTTTTAAGGATGTTATTTATTTACTTTTAGACAGAGGGGAAAGGAGGGGGAAAGAGCAGGAGAGAAACATAGATGTGTGGTGCCTCTCATGCGCCCCCTACTGGGGACCTGGACTGAAACCCAGCCATGTGCCGTGACTGGGAATCGAACTGGTGATTCTTTGGTTTGCAAGCCAGTGCTGAATGCACTGAGACACACCATCCAGGACTCAGCCAACAGTTCTGAGGTCAGAAGCCTGGGCAGATTCAGCTGGGTCCCCTGTGGAGGCATCTCATGGGCTGAAATCCAGCTCCCACACAGGCTGGGCTCTTACATGGTGACTTTGAAGAAGGATCTGCTTCCCATCTCAGTCAGGTTCTTGGCCACGTTCACTTGTTTCCATGTGGCTATAAACCTGAGGTCCCCATTTCCTTCCCGTCTGAGTGCCGAGGCCACTCTCAACTTCTGGAAGCCCCCTGAATTCCTCCCTACAGGGTCCCCTCATCTCACCAGTCTGCAAAAACAGCAATGGCGTGTCAAGTCTGTCTCATGATCGAACTCTCTCTCTGACTGTTCCTTCTGACTCCAGAAAGACGAAATTCATAGCTTAGACAGCTCCCCAACCCCTGAAATAATCTTCCTATTTTAAGAACAACTCATTAGGAACCTTAATTACACTGACAGAGTCCCTTTGCCATTTAAGGTGGCATACTGACAGGGTAACCCCAGAGAGCAAGCACCATATAAATGACTGCCTCTTGCACACATGTGTCTTTTAACTCTAATTTTCATCACTCCTCTGTTAAATTCTGTATCACTGTTTCCAATTTTCAGAAAGTTTAAGACCCAAAAATCACAGCATTATTAAGTACCATGGCAGTATTTTCAACCTAGGCCTTTCCAATTCTAAAGTTGCTGCTTTTTTCCGCAACAGCTCAAGCAACAAAACACACACAAGCATCTCTTCCATACGACGGTCTAGGGCTAAGGAAATCAATAAGGCCTTTCCTCGCCCTTCATGGGGAGACTAATAATAATAATAACATTTCTCTTTATTCAGCCAGTAACTAAGTGAGTTCTAATATTTAGCATGTGCTCTCGTAAGGGCTGTGCATTTGTTCGTTCATTTCACCCTCACGATAACACTATGAGGTAACTAATATAATCCCACATTTCGAAGGTCAGGTTCACAGAGGCACTTGGGCTCAGTGTTCCGGCTTTACCCATGACATAGGCTGCCTTTGAACCACCCACACTTGAATTCTGCATTTAGGTGTCAGATCAGGGCCTGCAAATGGATGTTCATCATGTTGCATGTGTTGTGCGGTGTAAAAACCCGTTTTTTTGTGATATTTCAATGTTGAAGTTCCTTATTTTCAGTGTGGACGTAGATTTGAGAACCTGAAATGTCTAAAGCTCTGACAGACACAATGGCTCACAATTTTTCCTAGCAACAAATCACTGGAGTTGAGTAGTATTCTCTTTACCCGCCCTTAGATAGAAATCCTAATTTGCCATAATCCCTGCCACTCCCTACTGTCTTCCATATTTTAAGAGAGAGTTTCTTACCATTTAATACCCCACTAACACTGTTGTATTTTCTTATAGTAGAGATTTTTTTTTCACTGTAAGTGGGAAACCAGAGAGTAAACTAGTAATTGCAGAAGGCAAACATTGAGTCTGCCCTTAATTTTGTTAATTGCCTGCTAGTCTGCCACAGTTACATTCATTGGCAACCTTTTGCTCTTCCTAAAGGTCATTCTTTAATTGGATTTCAGAACTCAAGTCAAAGAAAACATTGGAATGAGCTCTGAAATTGTAGGGTCTGCTTGGAACAAAGGAGATGGTTAGTAGTGCACCCAGCCACTAGGAGGAGGAAAGATGTTTTTCAAATGTTAATAGTGTGTTATTATGCATATCTAATTTTAAATTTATCTTTACATTTAAATGTTGAATTTAAATTGATGAGCACTTGTCTCATCTGAGTCTATGATGGTGTTTATCATTTGTGTCTGGATGTTTCTCTGTGAATAGTGAATTCCCCGACATACCTCCTGTATTTTTAACACTTCAGTTTGAACAACTTTGCGTTGCTTTCCAGAAAGCATTATGCCCAGGAAATTCGAGTCGCAGTCAGGGAAAACAGGACTAGTAACCCACTGGCAAAACCGGTAGGCTCTATGCCTGAGAAGCCCACGCATTTGTGTTAGATAAATGTCTCCCTACCTGGTTTTTGTTTAGCCCGTCCACCCATCTAAAACCTCACAGCAGCCGCATCTGTATTCAGCCACAAGTCTTTGTGAAAGGGACAGCTAGAGAACCTATTAAAAATGCATTGTTACTATGAGTATTTTGTTCCTCTTTGCTATATAATAAGCTGAAAACTACAGTAGGTGAGCATTCTATAGGGAAGACTGCTGTTCCTTTTACTGACTTTGTGGCCACACACACTAATAGAAAATGCATTTCATATCACACGGGTGAGCTCCATCACGCTGAACTCAACAGGATGGGATATTTTCTCTACATTTAAGTTTTAAATGGCAGGTTGGTTTACAATAAATATCTAGGACAATAAAGTGTCCTTTTTCATAGAGTTTTATTATGAAAAATACCTACATTTTCCATATAGTTAGAATTTTTGACTGTAGCAAACTCAAAAATTCTTAAGAAATATGTGAGAAAATAAACAATGCCCACAATTTGCCCTCTTTCTTTTTTATAGTATCTTTGCATAGGTAAAGATATTTATCATTACTATTTTTAAATAGTTTTCACTATTCATAAACATCAGATTTAATGATTTACTAGTGTAAATTTATTCAGTAGATTCCCATATGTCTTCATGTCATTAACCCTCTCATTTCGGGTTTCCATACTTACCAAAATATTTATACACCTGTTTTTACATCCTATTTTTAGACTAAATCCAATATCCTGAAAGTTGTTAAGATAGTTTTGCTAGGGTGACTACTCAATTCGTAGTCCAGAAATTCTGAGAGTGAAGGGACACACTCTAGTTAATTGCACCGGTGAAACAGACATAACAAACTGGCCCAGACCCGCTGTGCAGACCGATGTGCTTAAAAATCCACACAGCGGTCTCTGCTTTCTGATGGTGTTCCTTTCAGTGTGAGAAAGCAAACAACTGAAGAGGGATAGGGATGCTTTTGGCCACCCATTTACCCTTTTCATCTCAAATAACACAGCCCACACATTTTTTTTTTTCCTGGAAAGGATGACTTGCTATGATCATCTAATCACTAAGCTATACACTGGAAACCAATACAAAATAACATTGGAAGTTAATTATAATTAGAAAAATAAAAAGAAAGTAGAAAGAAAGGGGTGATTTACAAAGATTTTCATTTGAGTACAGCAGTTCTCAGTCAGTACACACGAGATCAAGATGGTTGGAAAGGAGGAGTTACAGACAACAAACAGCGAACTGTAAGTGACCCAATCTCTATGATAATATTTATTGCATTTAAAATTTATATTATTATATGTTCATACAAGTGGGTCAAACATGAGATGTCAACTGCAGGTGAGTTGCCTCAATGGAGGAGGGAGATTTTGTTAAGGTGCGCTGGTGTAGAATTGATAAAAAAAACTAAATTCAGTGCCTCCTATCTTCAGTGCCTAACATCTTTAAAACTTAGGGACATTTTTGGTTTGGTTGTTGTATATGAATATCTGTGAATATTTGTGTTTCCTTCTGTTGGTCTGAAAGTTTCTCAGGCTACTATATTTTTCAAGAAGTCTTCTGTGCTGATTGTGTGTTCTTTGTTGTTCTCGCTTCCAAGGAACTAAAAGTCAAATGTGTGCCTTAGTGCATTGCATTCTGAGATGTATGCTTGAAATCTGACATCCCTGGGTGTTTACTTTTTATTCTAACTTTCATATAGTCATGCCTGGCACAGCGATGTTTCCATCATCAGCAAACCACATATAGGAATGTGGTCCAGTAAGATTATAATGGAGCTGAAACTTCGCTACTGCCTGGTGATGTTGTAGTCCTAACATTGTAAATCAATGAATTACTCATGGGTCTGTGATGATGCTGGTGTAAACAAACCTAATGCATTGTCAGTTGTATAAAACTAGAGCACTTATAATTATGTACAGTATGTAATAGTTGATCATTATAATAAAGGACTGTCTAGCTGGCTTATGTATTTCCTATCCTCTACTTTTCATTGTTAGTTGAGAGGGTACTCTTCTACTTATTTAAAAAATGCTGTAAGACAGTGCTGTGTTACACTGGCAGCAGCCTGGTACTTCTCATGTTTACCTTGCCTCTTGACGGTATCATTTTCTCTTGTGCTTGACTTAATCTGGTGTTATTTTGTACAGTGATGTGCTGTACAAACTTGTAGCACGGTGCAATAGGCTAAACCATGTAGTATGGGAGGGCTGTAGGCTAGACCACCCAGGGCTGTGCAAGTGCACCCTGCGATGTTCACACAAGGTCAAAATCACCTAACCATGCATTTCCCAGAACATTTCCATCATTAAGCAGCATGAGACTATAGTCCCTATTCATGACTTTTTAATTATATGTAAGTATATATATTTGAAATACATGTGTACATTCTTAGATAGCTTCAAATCACTTATGTAAGAAATGGGCCATAATTACATAAATGAACATAGCAAATAATGTGAAACATGTCTTTGTTAAAAGAACAATCTGTTCCTTAGATTCATAGATTAACCCAAAAAAGGGCCCTTCAGTTATTTATTCCAACTTCAACATAGATATCTATTAAATAAATCAAAAACGTAAAGCCCAAAGAAGAGAAATACCTCCTTCGTGTCTCCTAACTTATAAATTGAACACATTAATCTTTGCCACTGATTTATTATTCACTTTTATACCTGACATTAAAATGACTATAGGGATCACAACAACCAAATAAGCTGCAGTACATATTACTGAAATGTACATGATCATTAATAAGAGAATTTTAACTCTTGTGCATAAATCCAAAGGAATGCCATGCAGATGAAAATAGATGCTTTAGCTAGCTACCCCTGATGGTTTAAGTTCAAATCTGTATTGTGAATCATTCATATAAGGTATAACCCCATTTATGAGAATCTTACATTTTACACACACACAGATAAAGTCTGAGGCTTGTATCATTAATATAGATTATTCTTTAGGGCCGTATTAAAGAGCAAATAATTTACTCTTTTATTATTTAATTGCTTTTATGGGTTTTTACCCCTTCCTTGGGATTATTATTTTTAGTTATTCTTGAATCACCAGTGTTTACATATGATAGTATTCAATATATTTTTGCATTGATATGTATCAATTTAAAATGCAGTGTGTTTTTGAAGATTTCATGTGCATGTACACTAGATCATTTATTCCTCAGTTGCAGGTTGTAGTGTACAATGAACCTCATTTTGAAAAGGAGCATTAGGTTTTGAATAAAAAGTAATACACATTGTTTGTTGATGGAAATAATTTATAAGAACACTGTGCATACCTCCATACTTTTGCAGTTTTTAAGAGAAAATAAACAGAGACAAGTGAGCTGAGTTATTTTAAGTTTTATGTCATAAGCAAATCATTGGAACCCTGGAGATCAGCACTGACCAATAGCCATCGGTTTAAACTGGTGAGTCCCTAGAACTGCTGGCATGGCACATAGCAGGGGAAAACTCAGCTTCCCCACCGCTGTGGCAGCTTGTGCTGGAGTGACTAAGACAACAGCCACCTAGACACCACTGACAACGGAGCATCATGAAAAGTGCCCGCTTTGTTTCCTCAGTGAGCATGCATCTATGTGCATTTGTCATGTTCTAATGTTCAGTGATATCCTGATGGCTACATTGAGATCATCAACAAAATTTTTTAAATGAAAGAAAAAAAAATCTCAGACACAACATGGTACCACATGTCCAGTTCCTTTTTGTCTCGAATGCCATTTGGAGGGGCTGTAAAATGCAAGTGATAAACTGCACTGCCTTGATATTCCACGCTGATCTTTTTCCATTGTTGCATCAGCCTTTCCTATAATTTCCATTTCTGTGCATGTTTCCCTCATAGTTCATACCACTTTTGTATCTGTTGGATATTACAGACCTTATTCTCAGAAAACACTGACAGTTTCCCAGGACATTTACTGAAATATCAGATGATGGCATCATTTCTTATTTGTTAAAATTGTGTCACATGTGTATTTATGGATCTTTGTACTATGATGTATCTTTCAATATAGTCTCTTCCATTATCATAGAGCTTTTCAGATTATAAAGCATTTTCTTATATGGCATCAAATCTAATCCTGAGAAACTCTCTAAATTAGTCACTCAGTACTGCTACTGAATTACTGAGGTTAGAAGAGCTCAGATTCTGACCTGATGGAAGCTTCACTAAGCTCGCACTGGGCCAAACTGGGCCCAGAGTCCATGTTTTCCAGTAATACTAACTAACACTTTACAGTGCCTTTGGCAAAGATCACTTCAGTTCATTCAAAAACTGCCGGATGAGGAAGGAATGAGTAGTATTTCCAGTTCATTGTAACTGAGGCACAAGTACTTTGCATGTGGTGACAGATAGGACTATCGAAGGAGCTACAGCAACCTGCTTTTAGAACTCACTTTGCATAAATCCTAAACTCTAAGATTAGTCTTGAGTACTTTTTACTGTTCAACAGTGAGTGTTAGTTAAAAAATAAATGGACTTATGATGGGTTGTACTCCAATTATGTTGTCAAAATGAATCTGTTACTAAAAGTAAAGCATCAATACAGAAAAATGCAAAACTCTTAATTGTGTACCTTGGAGATTTTCACAAAGGGAAAAAAAAAAACTTCTGTGAATATTGGCCTGATAAAAAGTTAGAACATTGTTGCCCTGGTGGTGTGCCTAAGTGGGTTGGAGTGTCATCCTGTACACCAAAAGGTCACAGGTTCAATTCCCCATCAGGGAGCATACCTGGGTTGCGGTTTCAATGCCTGGTTGGGGGGTGTTCGGGAGGCAGCTAATCGATGTCTCTCGCCCTCTCTTTCTCTCTGTCCCGTCCCTCCCTCCTTTCCCCTCTCTCTAAAATCAATAAGCATTATATACATATGTCTGTTGTTTATATTCCTAAAAATAAATATTACCAGAGGGTTTTCTAAAGTACTTGTATGATAGTTCTGCTTTTTCACACCATTATCAAAACTTAGTGTCTTCTGGTTTATTATTATTATTACCATTATTGTTATAACCATTTTTGTTGGCGTACATGTGTTATATCATTGATGTTAATGTGGAGTCCTTTATGGTTATTGGACATTCCTTTGGGGAAGTTGCTTCCTGAAGTCATTTGCCAACATTTTTGTTTTAATTGAATAATCTCTTTCACTGAAATGCAGTTCTTTTTAATGGATATAAGAAGAATACAAGTCATGTGTGTGTGTTGTCTTACTCTTTGGGTTGTCCTTCTACTCTCTCAAGGGTATCTTCTTACAAATCAGTATTCTTAATGTGAATGTTGATTAATTTACCGATCTTCACATTGTTACATTTTAGTAAGTTCTTTTATGTCTTATTAAATAAGTTTTTGTCTGCCACAAAGCTATAAACATTATAATATAGTTTTCTCAAAAAACTGTTCTGTTGAATTTTTATTACATAGATCTACATCCACTGAATTTGTATTTTGCTATGGGCTGAGGTAATTAGTTACTAACCGGAATATCCGCTTCAACAGCCCCACCCATCAGGAAGACCACGTTTTCCACACGGAATGGCAATGCCGCCCTTGAAACGTGCAGTGATCACATGTGCCTGGGTTGCCTTCTGCACCTTGTTCTGATACATTGATCCATTTGTCTGTTCTTGTGTCACTATCACAGTGAACTGATTACTTCAAGTTCACACTAAGTCTGGCTACCTGGTCATGTGAGTTTCCTGGCCTTGTTCTAAGGTGTTATTGTGACCAGTCTAGGTATGTTTCATTTCCAAATTAATTTTGTAAACAGCTTGTAATTTTGCACAGGGATAGCTACTGGGTTTTTTTAATAGGGCTGAGTTGAACCTGTAGATGATTTGGGGGGAATCTCACAATTTTGAGATTTCCAGTCCAAAAGGACTGTATATCTTTCCATTGCTGGGGTCCTTTTGGATGTCTTAGTATTGCTTTGTGTGTTCTGTGAAAAGATTTTGCACATTTTGGTTACATTTGCTCCTAGATATTTTTTGGTGCTATTCTAAATGATAACTTTAATTTTCTATCATATGTTTTTGTTACTTTTATATAGGAGTAAAGTTAATTTTCATAGTAAGCTTGCCTTAAATAATTTCTAAAATCTAACACTTGGCATTTTGATTTTTTGGGGTGTTCTGCATACACAGTCATGTCTAAGAGAATGATAAATTTATTTCTTCTTTTTCATTTTTTTACCTTTTTCATTTATTAATTCCTTCATTAATTTTTGCCTTACTGCCCTGGCTACAACTTTGAGGAAAATAGTGAAAAGGAATTGTGGCAACATCCTTGTCTTGTTGGCAAATTCCACACAGATATTATTGGTTTTCGTGGTCAATATTCACGTAGATTCCATTATATATTTACCCTTTCTGTCTCTCTCCACTCTTTCTGCATTTTCATATGTGCACCACAACTGCCCAAATAGCCCCCTTAGCATTTATTTCACTTTGTTTTCTGGCAACACATTCTATGTTTTAGATGTTGAGAAATTTATTTTTATTTTTTCTTTCTGTTTGAAAGATAACTTCTCTCTGTACACAATTCTAGGATCCCCATTATTGTCCTTCAGCACTTGCAATCGGGCCTCTCATGGAAGTGTGGCTTTCATCTTTTCTCCTTGGAAACTGACGTTAATCTGATGATCGCTCGACAGACCTCTCCCGTCCCCTGACTGCGTTGCAATGTCCTTTTGCCTGTTGCTCAGCAGCAGACCTGTGGTGTGAGGAGGGGTGGTTCTTTTCGTGTTCATCTTGCTTTGATTCTCTGACTTTCTTAAACCTGGAAGGAGATGTCTTCACTAAGTTTTACAAAATACTTTGGCTGTTACTTCTCTGAATAAAGCTCCTTTCCCCTGTTTTCATCTTCCTCCTACAGACCTCCAATGACACACATCTATTAGCACGCTCACCACGCCCCATAGCTATCGTACACGTTTCTGAAGTTTTTTTCTGTTTTCTTTTGGCTCCCCTTGCCTTTTAATTCTCTGTCTGCGTTCTAGTCTGTGTATTTTGTATTGGTTTTCTTCTAGTTCACTGATCCTCTCTTCGCTTGGGTCTAATACGATGTTTAACTGGTTTTGTTACTCTTGTGGTGGGAATGGTTCTTAATAGCGAAAATATCATTTGTTTTAGTTCTAAAAATTGAACCTGTGTACTTATTTAAAAACCTAGGTTTTTCTTGGTAGAATTCTCTGTCTTCTATTTTCCTTTTTAAAGTGTGTGAATGTATCTTATTTTACAGCTCATGTGACCAAATCATTATCTGGATCAACCTTTATCTGGATCAATCGTTATCTGAAACCACCTTTTTTAAAATGGAATTTATTGGGATGACATTGGTTGATAAAATTACACAGGTTTCAGATGTTCCGTTGTACAGTGCATCCTCTATACATTGTGTTATATATTCACTACCCCGAGACAGGTTTCCTCCCATCACCATTTATCCCCCTTTAACCCTCTGCTGACTCCCCCCATGCCCCTTTCCCTCTGGTAATCACCATATTGCTGCCTATGTCAATGAGGGTTTTTTTTTTTCCTTTGTTTAAGCCATCTTTTTTTTAAAAAACTTGGTCCTCATTTTGATAAGCCTCTTAAGTTTTGAATGAATGTCAGACATTATATTTAATGTGTGGTAGAGGCTCTGAATAATGTTGTCTTCCTACAAGAGTATTTTACTATCTCCTAACTGGCCTCTCACAACTGTTCAAGGGGCAAATTAATGCAGTCTTATGAGGAACTTATCAGACCTAAGGAAGAATTTCAGGCCTGAAAAAAGCCTGTCTGTCAACCACTAGATTCTTTTCATTTCCGTGTATGTATCTGGGTCCCCCTTCCTTAACAGGTCCTAAACTCCAGTGATTGTCCCAGGCCACTCACAGGCCACCAAGAGCTCCAATGCGCATTTCAGGTGCTCTTGGGGGTGTTTCTCATTCTCTTGCTCTGGGCAGCTGCAGAATGAAGCAAAATGTCTCTAAGTAAGCCTGGAGCAGAATGAATGATATAACCATTACCTCTGCAAATTTCCCTTCTTTCTTAATCTTTGTCCGTCAAGTCTTGAGTGTCTCTGATGTCTTCAGACAATTTTTTTAAATCTGGTCTTTCAATTTTTTTTTTTCCTGGAAAAAGTGTCAGTCGGTCACCAGGTAGTCCAGCAGCTTAACCGAACAAAAGAAGCCTCTGGTACAGCTTTAACGGCAACTTTTGTCCAATATTTGTATTTTATTTCTTAAAATCAATGGATATCTATTACATACAGAACAGGCACTGTTATAATGCTTATTATGTCCTATACAAAAGTGACTTTTATACAAATCTTAAGTGTTTTTCTGTGTAAGAGCCTCTATGATCTGTGAAATATTGTTTTGGGGGGGTACCTATTAAATTTTAAAACAGTACTGAATTGGGGACTTTTGAATGCAACTAACTTTAGTTAAGCTCTAAAACACTGCCACTCTGTGGTAACTTGGAGATATAGCAGCATCCTCTATGTTTTTGGAGACAAGGATGCCCCTTCAAGGTGCTCTTAAATGCCCTTCCGCTGTTGAGGAAGCTGCAGTTTCCCCCTTCAGTCCAACAGTTTAGCTACTTCATAGTTAGTCCCCTGCCTGCCTCTTCCAATCCAGTTTTACAAGTCTGCAATCTAGCTATTGGGTTCTCTTCTTTGAGAGAATTTGAACAGATAGCAAAGTGCTAAGGTTCCCAAGTCACATGAGTTCACATTTAGGCTCTGGCATGTGTGGGTGATATGGTTTCAGGCTCATTACTTCCTTGCTCTAGCATCCATTTTATGAACTCGAAAAAATTTGAACAAGAATTTCAGCGGGCATAGTCACTCTGTAAAAATTCACTGAGCCCTGGCTGGTGTGGTTCAGTGGATTGAATGCTGGCCTGAGAATCAAAGGCTCACTGGTTTGATTCCCAATCAGGGCACATGCCTATGTTGTAGGCCAGATCCCCAGTAGGGGGCACTGGAGAGGCAACGACACATTCATGTTTCCTTCTCTTTCTCCCTTCCTTCCCCTCTCTAAAAATAAATAATTAAAATCTTAAAAAAATTGAGCTTTATACTTTTTCTCTCTCTGTAAGCTATATTTCAATAGAATTAATTTTAAGAAGAGGTTAATGATGCATAATTAAATGTATCTTTTTCAGTATTGTCCAGCCTTTTGGTGTCTCTGGGCCACACTGGAAGAAGAAGAGTTGTCTTGGGCCTCACAGTAAATACATTGTAACACATAATCACAAAAAAATCTCATAATATTTTAAGTAAATTTGCGATTTTGTGTTGGGCCACATTCACAGCCATCTGGGCCATGGGCCACAGATTGGACACCCCTGTGGTTTAAAGGGTTGGTCTGAGCATTTAAATGAATGCAGTCACCTTGTCAGCGATGCCTACACTCACCTTTGTACTCAAAATCTTAATCTTTCTTCCCTACCCCACCCACACATATCCACACATCCATCTTCATTGTTCTGTTCTGATTTCTGGTTTTTATTCTACAGCATTTGCTATCATCTACACTGTTGTGTAATTGATATGTTATTAATATTTTACTTTGGTTGGTTGGTTCCTTGGTTTAGAACGAGAATATAGAATAGGGGCTTGCACATAGCAGATGCCAAAAAGGTATTTGTTGAATGCACAAACTGAGACTGAGCCTAGTTGTTGGCACATAGCGATAGCTCACGTCTGAAGAACTTTTACTATCATTGGGGCTTCTGCTGGAAATTTTGTTCTCGGATTTTAAACCAGGTGTGTGGATGTGGAAGGCGCTGGCTAGGAGGTATCATAGCTTCAAATATTGCTAGGAAGGGACAGTTAAAACCACTGAATTGGGCACTTTAAAAGGGTAAATTTAATGACTTATAAATGATATCTTAGTAAAGCTGTTATTTTAAAAAGTAGATGGTTAGCTCTTCAGAGGGAGAATAAAGTTTAACCTCTAGTTCTGACACTTTCTTTCTAATCTTATGTGATTCCCCCACAATTCTCAGTCCTCCATATACAAATTAACTATGCCAATTGCCTGAAATTCTAAAATCCCTCAAAGTTCTTATATCCCAACTTTTGAATAATAGGCTTCTGCAGAGATGGAGAGACAAGAAAGCAAGATGGATATTGTGCCATCCTGTTGCTCTGGAAGGTGGACCACACACTTTCTAGCAAGCATTGAGTTAAGAGGCTAAGCTCCTTTTCACATATTTAAAAGTAAGATACATATATATATATATATATGTATGTATATATATATATATGTATGTATATATATGTATGTATATATATGTATGTATATATATGCGTATATATATACATACTTATGCATACTAATCTATAATTATCTAATTTTATTGGACAGAAAACAAGACAATAGGTGTCAGTTTTTTCTTGGTTTCCAAAAGACATTTCCAGAAACTGTTTTTGCAGCCCCCAAAAGTAGACCACGAATTGCAAAAGCACTGTATCTTCTGCCTGTGTTTCAGAGTGTACCTTAGGGGCCATCTGGTATCTCAACACTTAACGAAATGAGCTTGGTTTAACTTGAGTGAGTTAGAAACTGTTGCCACAATGAGAGAGCGTTTCCATTCCCTAATGAACAGGGCTGGTTAGGAGAGTAGAAACTACCAAGTCCATTGAAGCACAGGTCAAACAGGTCTCTTTGTGATTACATTAATACTTACTCTTTTTGCTTTCCCTCGTTTTCATCTAAGATCGATGCATAACACATCTGGATTTTTAACAGTGTCAATTAGTAGTCGCTGTAAGTGGATTTGAGGTATCAAGGCCGCTTACTGGACACGTGTCTGCTGCGTGGTGGCTGACCTCTTTGCCACTTTCCAAAGTGCCCTCTATATGTCACATCTGAGACACTACAGGTCACCTGCTCTGGGTCTGTGGCCTTTTTCTCTGCCATATGGCTGTGCTGTGCCCAGCTCCTCATGGTAATATACTCCTTCAGTATACCTTCGGTGCAAAAATCTTTGTGAAATAGAAAAGTACAGCATGTATAATTTTCTCGTTAAAGCCAAAGACAAGGTCACTCTGCGTCGGATGGAATAAGAAGCACATCCCCGCGTGTTATGTACTGGCATGAAAATAGGATGGGCTGACATTTCAACATCCTCCAAAAGTCAATTCCTTCACCATTCTTACTGAAGGAGTTAATGGGTGAATTTTAAATTTTACTGGCATATATATTAAGGACTCTGTATCCATTCAGGGTCCCCTAATCTGAGGACAAAGCGGCATCAAAAGAGGCACAGATACTTGATTTTGCACACAGAGATAATCCCTTTCTAATCCTAAATCCCACAGCACCAATTATAGATAGTAAGTGTTTCATTAAAAATCACGTATTTACCAGTTGCTAGGGGTGTGCAAAATGATATGCATACTCTCAAAAAACTAGGAGTCGATGCTCTTCTTTTCCCTGTTTTAACAGTGAGAAAACCAACTCTTAGGGAGAGCAGGAAATTGATCTCAAATCAGACTCCCTCTGGTCACTGTTTGGGTCTGAGGTCTCTTGGCCTCCTGCCATCTGAGATGCAGCACTGTGCCTGGCATGCAGCAGAGACTCAACTAATATTTTTTTAATGAATGTCTGTGTAACACTTTTACATAGGTTAGTCATTTATTCACAGTGTTGTCTTAACAAATAAATATCTGATGAAGCCTGGGGAAGGGAATCCTAAGAGCTAAGGGGGAGAGGAACTGGTAACATGGATTTGTGATTAGCAGACAAGCCTTCCTGCCTGAAAAGCGCATGAATGAGCTGTCAGAAAACTGGAGGGAGGCACAAAAAACAATACCTTTATTGAAATTTCAGTCACATACCGTAAATCTACCTGTTCAAAGTGTGGTTTTTAGCATATTCTACATGATTTTATTTTATCGTCATCTGAGGATATGTTTGTTGATTTTAGAAAATGGGGAAGGGGAGGAAAGCGAGAGGGAGGGAATGAGAGAAGGAGGGAAAGAGAGGGAGAGAAACATTGATCCACGTGCCCATACTAGGGACTGAACCCACAACCTAGGCATGTGCCCTGACTGGGAATCGAACCTGTGCCCTTTCAGTTTACAGAATGATGCTCCAACAGACTGAGCCACACTGGCCAGGGTGGTTTTTAGTATAGTCTAAAGCTGTTGTGCAACTACCACCACTATCGAATTTTAGAACATTCTCATGGCCTCAAACCCTCACACCCATCAGCAGCCACTGCCCATTGACCCTTCCCTTCTGCCCTGGCAATCACCAGTCTACTTCATCTCTATGGGTTTTCCCATTCTGAACATTTCATATATGTGGAACCATAAATACGATAAATCTGGAAAACGTTATGCGAAATGAGTGAAGCCAGCCATGAGAAATTCTTATCTATGTAATTCGCATTCAAATTCTCTTGAAATACCCAAAATTTGGAGAGAGGGAGGAAAGAAGATCTGACTTTACTTGCAATATATAAAATAGATTTTCACATCTCCAGAAAAAAAGGATTTGAAACAGAGATTTTAAAAAACTTCAAGGTGGTACCTTCTATTTGAAAATCACAAGGCAAAATGCCAAATCTATATCCACAAACCTACCTGGATGTGAGGGACCCTCTCTCTCACCCCGCCCCCTGTCCCGATGCTCCACTGAGCAGAACAAATATCCCGACGACACTCCCTTCACACTGAAGCTACTGAACTTTGAGCTGCTGCAATGAAACTTTGTTTTTATGCTTAATTCAATATTAGCCTCCAGTCTTATCCTGAATCAAGCTGTCTGTGTGACTAACATCTTCCTCTTCACTTCTTGTCAGCAGAGTTTAATTATAGGTGGCATTTAACATCAGAAAATATGGAGGGCCACACTCTCGATCTGAGTCACTGAGAATCATATACTTGTAGAATGGCACCCCTTATCTTCCTCTCAAGGAGAAGAAACCTATGTTTTTGCAAATAAAATAGACTAACGTATCTAGTACTGCTTTTGTCTTCTTTAAAAAAAAAAGTGTAGACCTGGTTCAATTGGTTGGGCATTGCCCAACAGAGCAAGAGGGATGGGGTTTGATTCCCGGTCTGGGCACATACCTGGGTTGGAGCACTGTGACAGGTTGGTACACTATGACAGGCAACTGATTGAAGTTTCTCTCTCACATCGATGTTACTGCCCCTCCCTTCCTCCCCCTCCCTGCCATCCCCTCTCTATGAAAATAAATTTAAAAAGTATCTTTTTAAAGAAGCATAAGGAGACTCTAAAAATGAGAGACAAGGCCCATTGGACATTAGGATGGATCCCGTAGGGCACACACAGCACTTCATTAACCCGGGGTCACTGTCCCCATTGTAACCTGGAGAATTGTATGTTTATTACAGCAGCATTGTAGCTGGTCATTGTAAGGATGTTGAAGAAGAGTCTTTCTTTGTTTATCTTCTGCTAATTTCCATAAAGGGGAAGGTGTGATTTCCACCAGAATCATTCTAAAAGCCGTAATTGTCCTGCCAAGATGGTGTTTCTGAATTATTTTTCTGCAATCTCATAACATCCCTCATAGAGAAGTTCTCACACTTTGCAATAATTATTTGCTTAATGATGTATCTCTCAGGGAGCTTAACAGCAAAGACTGTAT
Source organism: Tonatia bakeri (assembly GCA_004024845.1). NCBI lineage: Eukaryota > Metazoa > Chordata > Mammalia > Chiroptera > Phyllostomidae > Tonatia > Tonatia bakeri. The sequence continues at coordinate 123,318 of PVIA01001627.1, forward strand.
CAGGTTCATCTCAGAATCTCCAGGTCGTAGCACTGATGGTTGCTCATTGATGCTGAATGACGGGAAAAGTGGTAATGAATTAACTCACCTTGAAATTTAATTGGAATCAATAGAAAAGCACCTAGCAGTTGCTTTAGAAAAAGAAGTGAGTCACAAAAACATATAAATCAAAATAACCAAGTAAACCCATATGTTAGCAAAAGCACTTTTTTCTGATTGGCCAATAATTAGTATGCTTCTCATCACAACTCTACCAAATTATTTAAGAAAATGATGTCTTATTGTACACAAGTGTGGTATGCCCCACACCCATCAAAATATAGGAAGAAAGGCAATGTTTTGTGTTTATATTAAATTATTCATGTTTATCTTGGGAATAGATAAACTTAAATGGCTCAAAATCTAAAAGGTTCAAAAAGATATATACTGTAAAAGTGGCATATCCCCCACCTGTCTCCTGCTACACGACATTTGCTCCACAAAACGCAATGTTCCTGCTACATTTGGTATATTTATAAAGGTAGTCCTTGCAGATAAAAGCAAATATATATGTATATTTACTAATTTTCCATTCATTTGAGAAAATGAGCTTACTCATTCTCTATTGCTGCTGTCACAAATAATAAAAAAAGTTAAGATAGCACATGTTTATTTTCTTACAGCCCTCTAGGTCAGAAGTCTGACATGGGCTCACGGAGTGAGAGTGAGAATGCCCTTGGAGCTGTGTTCCTGTCCAGAGGCTCTGGGGCAGCATCCATCTCTTTGCCTTCCTGGCTCCAAAGGCCCGGGCCAGTCATTCCTTCCACGTTCAAAGCCAGGGCTGGAGGGCCGGGACTTTCTCAGGCTGCCATCTCTCTGCTTCTCTGATAACAGGTCCACCCTTTGAAAGATTTATAGGATTTGTTTGGGCATATCTGGATAATCTAAAGTAATCTTCTCATCTGGAGGTCCTTAATTATTTTTTCAAAAAAATTTTATTGAATTTATTGGGCTGACATTGGTTAATAAAATTATATAGGTTTCAAGTGTACAATTCTATAATCCATCATCTGTATATGAAATGAAAAGGCAACTGATTTTGATAGTAAATACAAATGATTTACTATCAATGAACTTTATGTAATTTTTCTTTGTCGAAACATTAAACTGTATTCGAACACAAAGCTAATTCATTTTATCGTTGTGTAAGAAAGCTTGGACATTATTTGCTATGTTCGGTTGCCTGCTAAAATGTTATTATCTGGAATTCTTAGACATTTTCCAAGATATTAGTTTTTAAAAGCTTTTTGATCTTCGCTGGATTTGACCTTTGATGGTTATTTGTGAGATTTGTCTTTTGTACTGGTGCGGTTTTTCTTGTCTGTCATTTGTTATTTTGCATAAGACTATTTTACAAGTAGTTATAGAATGCTTTTTTAAAATTTAATGCAATAAAATGTGTACCTTATCTTAGTAAAAACTATAATACGAGCAGGAAAGAGAGAAAGGGAGAGAGAGAGACTGACACGTTTCAGGAGAAATGAGAGTATCTAATTATTTCAAAATCCTTTCTTAAATCCCCTATTTGATATGGTTAGGGTAAAGCCGTACCAGAAGAAGTTTCTAGACATTTTCATACATGATCATACACATGTCCAAATCATATCCAAGGTCAATATTATTTTAGCTGAAATTACATTTAGACATATTATATATATTGAGCAAATACTAGGCATCAAAGAAAAGGCACATTTGCTCTGAAAAAGAAAAACAGATTCAACTCAACGATTAGCTGCTCTTTAGGGCACTGAGGGAAAACTGAAAGAAAGGAATTTGTTCAAACCCCCAAACTGAACCAATAGCTACAGGACCTCTTTGCCATAGATACAGGGCTCCTAGTGTTTTCTTGTAACAGTGTTTGTTTTTAAACTGCATGAGGTCTGAATAGACCCAATCTTCAAATCCAAAACACATATTTCTATAACATTGCTTCAGGTTGATCGCATTTTGCTACCAGCAGGGAAAACGCTTCTATTTCCATGTGCAACGAAGCTATGCCACGGGGGATGGCAGAATACAATTAAGGGAGCTAAGTGTCAGTAGCAACCAAGAACTGAGACGTCTAAACCACCAGAGAGCTGGATGGGGATTTACATAATACGTAGGAAATTGCAGAATGTATGCTTAGGTGACATCCCTATTCCCAATTCTGGGTTCAGTCACCTTGCCTTTTCAGAAATGCACCATGGCTGCCACGTATGCAACAGGGCATTTTTGGAATGAGGATATGATAGCTTGCTGTGTTTCCAACAATCAGCCCTGTTTGCAAATATTCTTGTGGAGTCTGGTTCCGCTAAGGAGGAAAGAGCCCAGATTGAAAGAGGTTGTCTGTGGGTTGTGAGCACCTTATGCCTTCAGCATTGGAAAGCCTTTTTCTACGGAAAGTCTGACTACTTAGGATTCAAACCCTCTGCCACTAAGAAACTCCAAAAGAATTAATGAACCATAAATTATTGCCATTAGATATTTAATACTCAATCAGTATGTACTCTCTCAAGCATGTCCCACCGGCATTGCACTCATTCTGATGGTGTGGTGCTGGTGGAATTCCTTTGCTCCTTTACAATAAAAGATTAATGAAAAGTGGTATATTTTAGTTCACGGAGATTAATTGCATCCCTCACTTTCCCTACACTAGGAATACTCAACCCATAATCCTGATAGCTTTTGCATCAACAAGTACATGGGAAATTGATAGACTTTCTTCTGGAAATCTCGGGACGGGGGGTTCAGATTCAGAACTATCCAGGGAAAACAAGATCGAAAGTTGTCTTCGGGCTGGAAATGCATTAATTCGCCTGCTTCTTTAAATTCGCCCTGATGACATGTCAAATTCACCAGTATGAAATGTGTACTGTATTTTATATCTGCACATTTCCTTCCGAATTGTGCAAAGCAAATTCCCTTCTGAGATCTAATTCCACCAGATAGATCCAGGTATGTCTACGTTTGGTAGCTGTCCCAACACTTGGAGAGATGTTGACTGCTAACATTTCACAGTTTCCTCTTTTTTCTTCAGAGAAAATAGATGCCAAGTGTGCTCATACATTTTACTTGGAGTCTTTTTTTTTTTCTTTTTAGCATTAGGTTATTTACCACTGGGAAATCCAGGTTTAAAATTTCAAAGTGCCTTGCTGGTAAATAATTCTTAAGTTTCCACACACATTGTGAGTGTGGCACTGTTTTTCTCTCACGCGTCGAAGACATCAAGCATCTCTGGCTGATGTGCAGCTGTAATAGGAAGGAAGTGTACATTTATTGAGCCTTGTCTGTTTTACACGGAGATTTTCTTCAGACCTTAGTTCACTGAATCCTTAAAAGAATTTGGTTACATTATTGCCTTCGTGTCTAAGAGAAGAAACTGAGGCTCGGAGAAATAAAGTTATGTGCTTGTGGTCACTCAATGAACAAGTGACTAAGCCTGGTGTCAGGCCATCATTTTTCTGTCTCCTAAGTCCATTACGTGTTGTATCAGCTTGATTAAAAATCAGAAAAGCTCTGTGGCCAGGAGCCAGCTCTACTCTAAACCTTCTTTCTTCCTTCCTTCCTTCCTTCCTTCCTTCCTTCCTTTCTTTCTTTCTTTCTTTCTTTCTTTCTTTCTTTCTTTCTTTCTTTCCTTCTTTCATCTGTCAAATGGTGACTGTAACATTTACTTGAAACAAATGTTTTGATGATGGAATAAGACAGCCAATACTAATGAAAGCTGGAAATGCAGAATGACTCTATGTACAGATGGAAATAAAATATGGATGGACTGGGGTTTCACTGTGCAAACCAGGTCCTTCAGTCCTGATGAAATCAGTCCCCTTGGCACAGCCAGATGGACTGTGTCGAAGACGATTTTCCCAGTCCAAATAGACAGTGAGAGGGCTTCTCGCTTCCTTTCTGCAATGTGGTTTATTAATAATCTATTTCTCAATCAGAGAGCTATTCAGGAAACTTGTGATTGCAGAAATGTCTAGTCTGTGTTTTCTGCAGATTTTTATCCTGCTCTAATGAGAGAGATGTGTTCTCTTCCACATTTACTTAAGTAAAAAGAGAGAAGGAGTCAGCTGAATTTCCGTCCCCCATTTCTCATGTACTTCCCACGAGCCCTAACCCTGAGTTCAGTGATATCTGCACCCTGAAAACTGTTGACTATTAAGTAGACACTCCGATTTTTCATTGGTTTATAGAGAGAAAACCAGTGCATCAGAGACAAATCCACGATTTCTGAAATATATATCTATCATAAAAATCAAAGACGAGCAAGGCTGAATCAACTTGGAGCATAATTCACCTCTCTGTCATAAATACTGCTCTTGTAGCACCAATCAACCTATTTTGGTGATTTATTTCAGGGAATTTATTGTACTTCTTGGTAGTGTTTATATTGTGTCAAAAACAACAGAGCTCATCATTGTATTTCGATGAAGTAGCATATTTTGTGGCAATTTTCAACTAGATTTGTTTTGTAACTTCCTAGTGAGCTCATTGGGAAAGATTTCATTTTAAGAAGGCAGCCTAGAAACAGTGACCACTGAACAGATGTTTGTATGCTTGTTTTCATAGCTATGGGAGTTTTAGATGAGAAAGAACTGCTTGCTTCCCAAAGAGTTTGTTGCTTGCTTTACAGATGATGATTATACTTCTAATTCCACACAGGAGCCACTGCTATTCAGAATCCCTTACATGTTTTGCACCTGTACAAATAATTTTTCTTAATACAAACTTGTATATTATCTTTGAGAACTTTCTACACTGTTAGGCAGAATGACCCACCTGTGTAACTCTGGCAAAACTTCTCCCACTCTTATGCCTTTGTTTCTCCATTTGTGAAGTAATGACATCTGGACATTACATGAGCCGACAAATCCTGTGTACCTATTAGGATGTACTCCCAAGGGCCTGGAGCTTAATACTTGATAAAATACAGACTGTGCCTTCAATAACTGTGCCGTGTTGTGGGAGATGGAGTCAACAAGCAAAGCAGCATGCCCAGAGGGTGATCAGCAGCATCCCGCTGGAGAGACACCCAAGGGGCTATGGGAGCAGGATGGGCCCTGTGAGTGGCATGTGGGGTGGGGCAGGTGAGAAAAGTCTGCAAAAGTGTCACCGAAAAAAGGCAGTGCTTGAGCTGTGTCTTTAAGCATGAGTAGTAGTTTTGTGGGCAGATGTGAGGAGGTGGACAGTCTACACGGGTGGCAAACACAAGGCCCATGGGCCGAATCCGGCCCTCCACCTTGTTTTATCCAGCCTGGTACCTTGTTTCTACCTGGCGGCAGTGCCAAGCTCCTCGCCCCTAGTTAAGGAGTAGTTGATGCAGGCACCGGCCCGCAGCATCCGCGTCATTATGGATGAAATGAGACATTCACACGGACTACTGACTCCAGTGGAGGAAAAGAGACAGCATGGCTTTTCTCTCAAGGGGAGCAAAAGCCTTGGCCCTTGCGGTGACCGGTCTTTATTGGGTTTCTCACACATTACATGATGGTCCTCATTTACTATGCACAGGTTCGCTTTAGGTGGTTCCCTTTTACAGAAAACAAAGGAGTCAAGGCCGCTAATCACATCACAGAAGAGGGATATTTGCAAATGAAAAGGCAAAAGTGGTTGAACCAGTTACACCCATCCTTGGAAGGTTTAGCACCAAGGAAGTGGTGCTAAACCTTCAGGAAGTTCCTTTGCAGTAAATGTCCTCAGTTCAGGGTGAGGGAGTTTTTTTTTAGCAAGAGCAAGACTCAAAGCGGCCTAGGCACATTGCAGGCCTGATTCCTCAGGGGAGAACCTACCCACGGGCGTGGGTCCTGTGCACCTTTAAGTGGGAGCTGGACCCACGCCATGCAGAATAGCCTCCTACAAGTAGTTACATTTATACAGTCCTAAAATTACATTCAGCCCTTTAAAGGCAACCACGAGGCTGATGTGACCCCGGTGAAAATGAGTTTGACACCCCTGGTAGGAAAGGAAAGAAACAATAAAGATAAAGAAATTGGTTAATTTTTTAAAATTGTGCAGGGACAGCATAATGCTCGTAGGGGGTGGCACACAGACAGGAGGACATGTCGGAGAAGGTGAGGCATCAGCACGGAGACATGCTGTGTCACCAGGGAGGCCCACTGGGATTCCCGAGCTTTCTCTCAAGAATCCCAGGAATCCTTTGATGCATATTAGGCAGCAGTAGATCGTATCCCAATTTTGTCAATGTATGTTTATGCTAAAGATTTCTACAATCTCATGTTTATAAATTATGGAATAAAAATGAAAGACTATTAAAACCAAGAAGAGAGTCTGGTATATTGCCTTGAGATTTAGAGACGTACTTCACATGTCTCTAATTTCACTGTGATGTTACCATAAACCTTTAGGACTTTGCATGAGGTAACTGTATGTTTGACTTGTAACAAGTCCCATAATTGATGCTCAGTGAAAACATTAGGAATGATTTGTATTTCGTCTGAAGCCATCTTCTAAATCCGTACAATAGTACATAAAAAGTAATGTAAATTGTGGCTTCTCATTATACACACTAGACACTAAGTTTGATCAAATGTAAATTCACTACATTTTTTTTTGCTGGCTCCTCTACTATCTGCAAACCCTGTGAGTGAGTTGTTTCTCAGTCTTCTAAGGAAGATCACTTAACCTTCTTCCATAAGTTGGCTTCAGGCTTTGATTGGCTCCCTGTCTAGCAGTCGAAAGGCTTCCTAGCCACAGTGAGAGTATCTGAGGTTATAGGTTATTGTGGTGCCTTCAGTTTGCTGTCTTAATCTTGCTCTTGGCTCTTCAGCCCTCTTTGTGTCCTCAAAATCTTTCCATTCTGATAACCAGCATGTTTTTTCCTTTTAATGCTCACATGTGCCTTACAGCTCTGATGTTTAGGAGGGTAGTAATGGTTTTGATTGACCTGATTGGATATGTGATAGGGACAACTCAGTACAGACCTACACATTGTAGTTATAGCCTCCTTTTCCCTTTAATTTCCAAGAGGAATTTAAAATGAGTGTTCACTCTCCAGCCTTGTCTCAAGGCACTCATGATAATTTACATTGTTACTTTTGGTTAAAAGGAAACAAGACCCTCCCCCCCCCTTTACCTGCCCTGCCACTGCTGCTTGCTGGAAATACCCTGGGAAATTTGATTTTTAAATGTATACAATTCCTATGGTAAACTGAGTGGGGTACCTTAAGGATATTGACATTAAGGACTGAATTTTAAAAATGCCACTTTTTAAGGGGAAATGTGTACGTTTGTGGAAAAAGCTAGAAAGCCAATCCCTAATTCTTTTATTTCTAATGACTCTGTGATGTTGGGAAGTCTAAGTAATCTTCCAACCTAAGTTTATCTATAGAAAAGGTAAAGAAAATTTCTGAAAGAGTATTTTTAAAGGTAGAAGTAATATTTACAAAGAACCCAGTACCATGTGTCTGACACATATTAGAGGCTTGATAATTGGGTGTTATCATTAGTTATGTTTACGCTCATCAGTTAAGTGCTAATAGACGGTCTTAATTCTTGCATCTATAAAAGAAACAAGGTTATTTTTACTTGATCACACCCTCAAACTGGAAAGTAAAAAGCAGGTATAAAATTGAGGATTAGAACCAGATAAATAATTAAAAAAATAATGGTTCTCTGGTTCATAAAAGGAAGAGTTTTTATTAGACTTCAATTTGCTAAGTCCTTTCAAAAAAATCTCTATGAATCTTCCATAAATGAGGATAAAAGAAAATTCAAAAGTTGGATGACTTGAAAAGGTCAGTGGCTCCCCACCTTGATGTGGCTCACGTGGCGAGTTCCAACACCCTCCTTAGTGGTCTTTGAACTCAGCTCCGATATTCGCCCACTGGTTGTTCAGATGTAATATAACTGAATTCAAGTCTGACTTATGGTTAATGACAACATTTTAATGTCACCCGGCATTTAGTATGCTATGGTTTCTAGAGAAAATGAACCTTCATTATACTATCAATGTCTTTTACACGCAGTGTCAACCAAATTCTTGACTACCATTTCAATACATTTATTTCCAGCACAGTCAAATTCTGAGAAAATTGGTTGGTATCGTGGGCAATGGCTGAGTGACTCATCTCGTTGAATTTTAACTCATTGTCCTAAGCAAACCTCAAATTGGTGATATGATTTGAGTGCAAAGTCAGCCGCTGAAATGAACGTGTATAATGTGTAATTATTTCTATCACAGTGTCTCCCTCAGAACGTTGCAGAGAAGTTACCCGGAGATGGCACTTGTAGAAGCTTGAGGGTTTTAAGAAAACTGCAGCATATAGTTAATGTGTTGGCATGTCAAGACATTGATCCGGTTATTCTTTATTACCATATAAGGGAATCAATAAATACTAGAAATAACTATTACTTTGTTATTGGTATCAGTGTGCCAATAACCTTTATGCTAAATTATGCAGGATGCTTGCACAGCCATTACACCGTCATAAACATCTGTGAGGTGAACTCAGTACACGTTTATCTCTGGTTCACAGATCAGGGAAACGTGTAAAGAGCAGTGACATCTTATCTGGCTTTTCAGAAGGGATTGTTTGACAGGGCGAAGCATGTTGCCATATGTGGGCAAATACTAACATTCTTGTTGGAAGCACTTGGCTCAAATCATTGATTGATTGAGACACTACTTGCAAAATATTCATGTTTGGTTTGCAGTTATCGCTACCAATAAAATAAAGTCAACATATCCCTGAGTCAAATGACTTTAATTTAAATTTCATAGTACCTTATCTTCAGGAAGTCAGAATGATGAAAAGGAAGTGCTAACATTCCTAGAACAAAAGGTGTATAAAAACCAATTGTTTCTGTACTAGCAACAAAAATTACAAAACATGATGTGACCTGTTAGATACCATTCAAGTCCCACATTCTTGAATTGGGCATGCACAGTATCTCATACAGAAATATACTCATATTTAATGAATTTACCTTAACTCTTCGTAAAGCTCTGGCTTGTAATAATAACATAACTGTACGTCTAGTAGAGTCTGGGTGTTAGGAAGATAGGTTAAATGATCTGTATAGGACAATGAGAATCAGAACTTTGCAACTTTCCATGCTGGTAAGAGAAGGAAAAAAGGCAAAGCCACCTCATTTATTGCAAGATTGTGGAGGAAAAGAGGGACTGTGTGATGTGATCAGAACATTGGATCCAGTGAAGAAGTTTTCCCCCGGAGACAACAAATAAGAGATTTAACAGGTTGTATGTTTTTCATGGCCTTACTGTTTCATTTATTTTGGAGGAGTAAAGAAATTTAAAAAACAACTTTGTGAAGTAGAGAAATTCCCTATTGCTGCTACACTGTACCACCTCTGTGGTTACCCTAAGGTGGAAACCAAGGGGCATAGGCCATGGAGTCAGGATGCCTTGGAAGGAGGGGAAGCTCAGTCACTTGCAAAATTTTTGACCTTGGGCAATGTCACTAATCCTCACTGCATCAGCATTTTTTTAATCCATGAATTCGGGGAGTAACAACATGATCTACCTCATATGACTGTTGTTATGAAGATTAAGTAATATTTGCAAGTGCCAAGTATCATATAAAAGCAATACAAATGTTTATTCAATTCAATATAATAAAAAATACAGTATATATGGCAGATTATAGTATCATTTACAACTATTCTGACTATCCATTTCTGTCCCATCAGAACATTATTCCTCCCCTTTCCTTGCAGTGGTCTTTTAGTAGCTCCTGTGGAGAGGGCTGCCCCGCCCCTTGGAACTTGCTTTGACCAATGAAATGCGAGTGGATGTGATTCCGGCACTGCTTCTTCACCCATATCTATTTCAGACAAAAATAAAACAAAACAAAACACATGAATATGAAATAAATATCTGTTGTTGTAAGTCACTAAGATTTTTTAAGGCCTCCATTACTCCAGTAAAGTTGACTCATATAACAGCTAAACAAATAAATAAATGACTACATAAATAAAAAGCACTATTAACATTTAGATAGTTTTTAAATGTCACCCTTGATTATTTACATATTTCATTTCTGTAATAATCTTAGGTTGCATGTATGTATAGTTTTGTAACTTGCTCCCCCCCTTCTCTTAGCTCATTCAGGTAGTTCCCCCATATCATTAAATAGCCTTTCCAAATCTTAGGGCTTATAGGTAAATTGAAAGAGCCACCAATAGCCTATCAGTGAAAATAATTATAATAATTGTAGAAATAAGATAGTTCTCTAACACTGAAATTACAAAATATGCACACGATGTGTTTAAACAGTCATGTAAAGCCATATGGTGGTGTGAGAGAGCGGGACTCTCAGCTCACACAGTTTGATTATAATGACACCAAGTGTATTGGTGTATCTAGATACAGTAGGACAAGGACTGACCCAGAGGAGTTCAGCACCTGCCCAGCAGATCTGAGTATCATACTTCCTTCGGCTGTTCAACCAGAGGATGAATTATGTGCACCTAGGACGTGTTTATTAGTCATGCATATTAATGCAGATTGGCCACATATTCATGGTATCAGTCCATGTGGATGTAGAAAAAAATAGACTTGGCACTTTAAAAAGTTGGTAATTCATCGTAGAATATTCAGAAATTTTTTGGATTTATTTTTATTTTACCTCTGTGGAGGAGGATCCTATCATTATTATTCAGTATGTCCATCTCCTAAATGTCATAATACTGACTATAAGCATGGCATTAAGAATATTGTTGCTATAAAACCAATATATTTTAGGTGTATTTTAAGACACACTTGTCCCACATCATAACAATACTAAAAACTAAAAAAAAAAAAAAATCCCAAGTGATTCTATAGTCGAAAAAAATGTTCTTGAAAACTCTTGGTAAAACAATGCTCAATCTGCTTGTTAACTCCGGAATTTTATGGGCTTTTTGAGGAGTCAGTATATTAATTGATAAAAACATATTCTGCAATGAAGATTATTTTAAAAACATATTATTGTTTACTCTATCACAGTTGTTCCTACTGGAGATTATTTTTTAGGGAAATCAACCACAGGGCCATTTCTTTGCGTGCAGCACTTCACAGAGCCGTGGTTTTTAATTAGTATAAATAGGAACTTGTCCATTGTATATTGATTTGTCAGATGACCTTGGTCATGAATCTGTGCTCATCAATCAACCTTCATAGCACCAAGTCCCACCTTCCAATCTGCAAAACGAGCACCTGCCTCAGAAAGTAGTTACGAAGAACAAACGAGATTATTTGAATATAATTCTTAGTATAGAAACTGGAAGATAATAACAAATGTTTTGAATTCTTTAATACACTAATTTATTGAATACTCTGAAGTTCCTTGAAAAAGAACACTGACACAAAGCCTCTGTATGTAACCATCACTGGGTTCATTTCTAAGCTATGTCATCCATCATTTAAGCGACGCTGACCAAGTGACTTTACCACGCTGTGTCTCCCTTGTCCACTTATAAAACAGAGATGAAAGTAGTACCCATCTCTGAAACAAAGCACTGCTGATAAAGAGTTTAGAAGGGCGCCTAGAACAGAGTGAGCCCTCTGCGATTGTATCTATCACTTCCGTTAGCTTAACTGTGTTAAAAAGAGTACATTTCCCAAGAAATTACCTACCCTCTTCCATGACACTATTTTTAACTTTATGATTGTAATGATGATTGCATGTAACATATATATATAAAATTTATATATAAGATATGATCTATATGTATACACACACACATATACACACACACTGTATTTTGGTGTGTATAAGGCACACCCACATTTTTGTGCGCATAATACATTGGATGAATATACCCATGGTTACACCCCCGGTATATAATCATTATACTTGTGTATAATGTGCATCCTTATTTTTCCCTCAAAAATTTGGGTAAGTGTGCATTATACATGGCAAAATACAGTATGTGTGTGTGTGTGCATGTAGAGAGAGACAGAAAAAGAAATGGAAACACATAACCTCTTGAGTTTCTGCTGAATAATAGGTACTAGACATAGTTAACTTACGTGACCTTTGACCACAATCTTTCAGGTCAGCATTGTCACCTCCATTGGCGATTATATCGACTGAATCTCAGGGAGGTTAAACTTCTGGATCAAAATGTATCAAATAACTGTGGTCCTTCAAGGTTTGCACCTATTTTGTCAACCTACCCACAGCTTTTATAACTAGGAGATTTATACGGAATGGCACCCTGAGAGACATGTCTTTTCAAATCATCGAATTTAATACGTTAGTGTGGAACTGCTTTCTAATAGGAGAGAGTGTGAGGTGCTGTGATCAGAAAGCGTGCACACCCATGACCATCTGTCACCTGCTTCCCCTGGTAAAATTGTTTCACTAAAGGGAGTCTCGGTCCTAAGTATGTCTGTCCCCGTCACCGAAGGCAGGCAAAGAAATAACAAGCTGCGACGACCCACAAACAGATCTTAAAAAAAAATAAGCTGATAGAGAGATGGGAAGCATGTATCCATTCTCCTATTTTTGATGCACCCGCAGGGGTTTTTGTTTTAAGTTCTAACCAATAATTGTCACAAGAAACTACGCAGTTTCCCCATGCTGAAAATGTATTTGTGTATGTTTCATTCACAGTACATTTTTATTCAGAGAAGGTACACACTGCTAGCTTCCTTCTGAGGTATAACTGAGGTACCATAAAATTAAGCCATCGTAAGTGCGTGATTAATTGAATTTTAGTGTACATGTATAGATCTGAGCAGCTCGAACAATAACCTCGTTTTAGCACGTGTCTATGACCCCACGTGTTGGCCTCGCCTCTTCGCAGTCCGTCGTCATCCCCTGTGCCAACCTCAGCCGGATGTCAGCGCAATTCCGGGACATTTCTGATCACTGAAATGTACAATATATAGACTTTTGTTATCTGGCTCTTTATGTTGGCTTGTCTCTGGATTTCATCCATATTAACGAAAGCATCAGTAGTTCATCCATTTGTGTTGCCAAATTGTAATACATGTTGTGAATACACCACATTTTGTCTAGCCAGTCATTAGTCGGCAGACATTTGGGTTGTTTTTACTTTTCAGTTTTTATGAATAATGCTACTATATGAATACAAGCTACTTGCAAACCTGTGTTTGTATGGACATATGTTTTTATTTCTCTTGAGCATAGCCTAAGAGGGGAGAATTGTGCTCAGGTGGCCAATGAATGTGTAGTTTTTAGAAAAAGTACTGAACTTTGTCTTCAAGTGGCCACACCCTTTACCATTCTCAACAGCAATGCACGATGGCCCCTGTTTCTCCACATCCTCACGGTCACTCTTACTGTCTACAAGCACCTATTACAGGCTTTTACCTTTATGTCACTGGAAACGCTGGTTTGTAGTTTAGTGGTGATGATTTGTCTGATTTTGGTAATATTGGCCTCAGAATGAGTGGGGAGATGTTATAAACATTCTTTGAGAAGAATTATATTCTTATTTTCTCTTATGAAATATTTTATTCATGTATTTTTTAAAATAGATGTCTAGAAGAACTCACCACTGAAGCCATCTGTCATGGGCTTTCCTGTGCGAGCAGGTGTTTTACGAGTGACTCAGTTTCTTTAATTGGTGGAGGTTTATTCCGAAGTCAAAGAGCAGAAGGCTAGGGGTGAGGGGGCTTGAGAAGTCCAGGGAGGGCTTCAAAATAGGGGCAAAAGCACAGGCACAAGTTGAGAGGCTGGGACAAGCTTCGCCCAGATTGAATACTCAGGGGGCTAGGTAGCCCATAAAAGGGAAGAAAAGTCAAAGGCTGTGCCTATAGACTAGGAAGAATACAGTAATCTCATGCATTTCATCTCATCCACATTAAGTGTATCATCAAAATATGATCAATTCCTTTTAGTTCATCAAATATGTTACTTGTAAGACATTTACTTAAACAATCTAAATAAAGATTAACATTATAAGTTAATGACTCACCATGGTTTTGATGAGTTTGGGGGCAGGTAATAAGAATACTTAAAGGTGAAAATGTGGATGGTAACTGAAAACACTTAAGCCATGTTTTAGAAACCATGGAGGCAGAATGAAGACTCCCATGATGTAATCTCCCGAACCTGTAACTGTGTCCTTCTGTGGCAACGGGGGCTTCACAGACGTGATTAACGTTGAAGACCTTGAGGCGGAGGGTGGTCATTGACTACCCTGCTGACAGAAGTGTAAACTCGTGAATCCTCAAAATCAGAAAGACCTTTCCCAGTTTGGGCCAGAGGCAGATGAGGCTACCGAACAAAAGCCAGAGAGATGCTGCTTTTCTGGTTTTGAAGATGAGCAAAGGGGACCATGAGCCAAGGAGTGGAGGAAGCCTGTAACATCAAAAAGGCAAGAACACTGATTCACCTTTAGAATCAGAAACTACACAGCTGTGCAGACAGCCTGATGTCCGCCCACCGAGGCTAGTGCCAAATCCCGGACCTCCCACACTCTGGGATAATACGTTCGCATCGTTCTACACCACTAACTTTGTGGTTGGTTACAGTGGCAATAGAAAACTAATGCAGTGACTATTGTGAGATATATGAAAATCAGTGGAGATGCTTCTTGGCTTATTGCTAAAAGTGGTATATAGTACTAGTAGCACCTGTGGTTACTCAAGATATTAGAACATTAATACCATCTCTATGGCTCAGTCATATAAAGTGAGGTCTTTCCTTTCCAACTTCTAACAAGAAGATCCAGCAGAAAAATTATGGGCACATGCACTGCTATGTTTATATACAGTTTCTTCTACTTTCAGAAATATGTTTGATTGCTCATTTCAAATACTCTCCTTCCCATTCCTTTGTTTTTCAAAAAAGACCCATTTCCCCCTCCCGCTATTCCCTGGCTTGGGTTCCAGAGTACATTGGGCAACTGTGACAACTCAAAATGTCATTTGACATTGGCCATCGGATGGCATCCCCTCCCTCCAGCACTTCATAATTTACAGGTTAAGGTAAAGCTACTTTGCCAAATTACGAGATAACTGCCAAAACTTTCCATTCTTTCCCTAACTCTAAATCCTTCTCCTAGTTTCACAGACACCTTTTTATCATTTGTTTGCACTGTATAAAATCTTCATCTGGTATTTTAAATTTTGTTTCTTGTTTCATCTTGCCTGTATTACAAGTAATTTACCCTTGCATCCTGTCTAGTAATAATACTATATATTTTATATGATATTTAAATTATGTATGTATATATTTAATTTTGCCATGTATTTATCTCGTTTTGGTTGAGAGATGGACTATACCATTCAAGTAGCACAACAAATTTACTGCTGAGAACTGACGTGTCAATGAGAATTTCAAAACTGCCAAATACTTTCTGAATCCTTACCAAATAAATGCTTGGCATAGTTTTTGCCGCCACTTCCCTACCCAATACACACATGTCAGGTATTGTTATCAGGTCAATTAGCCCTTGTTTTAGTTTCCTCAGACTATCAGAACCAATGGCCACACACTACGTAGCTGAAAGCAGCAGAAACTTTTTCTGTCCTAATTGCGCAGTTGAGAGTCTGCAGGCCAGAAGTCGGAAATCAAGCATCAGCAGGGCGTGCTTCCGGTGAGGGCTCGGGCTGTAACTTCCGGTGTTTGCTCAAGGTTCTTGGTATTCTTTGCCTTGAAGCTGCAACACTCCAATTGTCTCTGTTGTCATAGGGCCTCCTTCACTGTGTCTTCAAGTCTCTCTGGTCTTGTAAGGACACCAGGCATTGGATTTATGGCCTACCTTCATCTTAACATCTGCAAAGAAGACCACATTCATAAATAATGGGGATTCTGATTTAGAATACTCAATCATCTATTCCTAATCACCCCTCGCAACCCGTAAGAGATGGGAGGTAGAATCAAACGCATTTGGGAAGGTGCCATTGAGAAGTGGTGAAAGTGTGGATCTTAGAATGAGGAGCGGCTGTGCAGTTTCTTAGCCTTTCTGTTCTCTAGAGGTGGTATGTGCAAAGTGGTCATCGTAATAGGGCTCACCTCCCGGGGTTGTGGGAATTAAGTAATATACGCAAAAGCACAATGGCTGGCATATTAAATGACCTCTGTATGTTGGCTATTTATATGCAAGAATTTTTCAAATTTTTACAAACCTATGGAAACAATTATTAGAATTTTAGAGTATTCTATTAAGACTTATTTTTATAATATTTTAGCACTGTATTTGGTTTCAATTTGAATATTATTTTAATGTTAAAATGTCTGACACCTTAAGGAAAAAAGTGGTATGCTTTTAAAAATTAAGTTAATAAATGACATAAAACTGAGCTAATACTTAGGGGAAAAGTAAATACTACTTAAGTGCAGTCAAAGAAACAGAAGTAATGGCTACTTCTAGAGGCTTTGCACAGCAAATGAAAATCGTATTTCACAAATAATTAGCAGTTGAGCTCAAGTTAAGTTTTTATAAGAATTTCTTTATGTAGGTTTTTAAAAGTGTGAATCCATACATTTTTCTGTGTATTGTGAGCTATAAGTCAAATAATAATGTTGATATTAGTCACTGTTAACATTAAATCAACTTGCATTTGTTTCTACATTTTTTTTTTCATTAGCTCCTGGGTTTATAGAAGCATAAGTTCTGGTTGGCTAGCACCAAAACAAACAAGGAACAGAAAGGACTGCAGGTGACTTGTCTTTCCCCAATTTTAAATTACTTAAATTTTTTTTCAAAATGAAAAACAAAGGTATTGATATTTTCTTACTACTATTCAAGCATCGTGATGCATGCAGGAACTTAAGGAAAGGAAAGGCTCCTTCCTCTTTAACTTTCTTGCTTGGTTTATATTTCCTCTTGTACCATGGAGCCAGCCACAGTCCTTAAATAAGGGACATCAACATAAGGGAGAGAGGTATTATATTTAGATACAAACTATTCATCACGCAAGGGAAAAAACCCAAACTGTTCTGCTATGACAGACAGACACCACGGGCTGTGTGACTAACTCGATAGTTCGTTCAGCTGTCGGCGCCACCTGACTTACTAAAATTTACACTTTTCTCTCCTTTACCAAAAACATTGTTCATGGTTCTTTTCCCTAAAAGAGTCTCATATAAGCTCTTGTACATATTTAAAACTAAGTCATGTGCAGTTTTCCCAAGCATAATAAGAATGAGTAAGAAGGAAGTGCATTCATCTACTGACTTTCACTTTGGAGTTGGACCTGTGCTTTGCAGAGTCAATGACGTGTGCCCCCTGGGGGTGGGGCTGGGGAGTTGTTTTTATGTTTCACCTGAACCCATGTCTGAAAGCAGCTGACCAACTCTGTCTCTTGTTCCAGGTATTCTAATTTATGTTGCTCACTTTTTTCCTCATGCATAACATATACATATCCAATTCGTGTGCAAACATCAGATGAGGGGAGAAAAAGAATACCAAACCAAGTTAAACCAGCGGGATAAAACCAAAATTTCATCGCAGCCAGCTTGATCGCTGATGTTTTATTCATCAATCACCTGCACTTACATTGGGTTGTTTACACACAGGTTTCAAGCATAAATAGCAAATGCACCACTTTGTTTTCCTCGTGTAAGATGATGAATGAACGTGGAGCCCATTAGTCCGTTAGATGCCCTCAGGTGTCCAGGTGCTGCATAAATGACTTCTGATTAGTCACATTAAACTTTTAAAAAAAGGGAGTGGGAAGAATTTTGAGGTGTTTTAAGACATAATGAGGCAGATTATATAGTACTTAGGCTAATTTATGAAGGTAAGGTTTTATGCCACGGAACAAATCACTGAGGCAAGTTATACTTTTTCTAAGTTTTCATGTTTTACAACATAAGTATTTTCCAGTATTTCTCTAATTTCACATCATAGAGGCAATGGAAATTTCTAGGGTAAACTGAGAGAAAGGATATGAGAAACCTACTTTAGAAGGGTTAGTCTGGTATGACCTCCTTGCAAAGGGAATATTTAAGCAGACATCTGAAAGGACACCCTCAAGACCGCAGACGTCACAGGAAGAGCATTCCCAACATGGCCACCCTCAAGTGCAATCACCACAAGTTGGCATGTTCCCGGAGCAGGAAAAATGCTGGAGTGTCTAGCAAACTCAGTTCTGCCAGATTGCAAAACCATGCTATCTGTACTACACCAAGCTGCCTATAAAGAAAGTAAAATAAAAACGGAGAATGTAGGAGTGTTCTTCCTTTTTCTGGGCAATCAGTCACCATTTTCTAAAGGTCACTAAATCACTGTCCATCATATTTTCTTTCTGAGGATTTCTTTTAACAAATGATACTGTTTTCCCATCTAGCATAACTGTTAGAATATTTGAAGGATAACACCCAGTTTATATGTTGTATGGGAAATTTCATTTCCCTGCAGGATAGATATATCATAGATAGATTGATAGATAAGTAAATGATTGATAGATAGATAGATAGATAGATAGATAATCAGTGTTCTTAAGTATTTTCAGCAAGTTCATGTCCAGGAATTTTACACGTGTTCTTGAGCACTACTGAGCAATTTAAATTCTGAAGACCCCACACTGTGCATTATGCAATATTCATTTATTTAGTCATAATTACTAATCTCCATTATTGGTTTTGATAAATTGAGTCTATAAAACCTGTTTTTGTTATTATTCCTGTTATCAGTACATTCAATTTTTAAATTCAACAATAGGGCTATTATACTATAGCTTGTGTTTTTATAATAAAATATAAAATGCACTAATATATAGATAGAGAGCATGAGCCAATTTTGTTGCAAAAACAAGAAGTGAGATTTAAGGAAACAAAGGATTGGCAAGTTGGTTGATTATGTGATATTTTGAAGCATATATTTTATAGCTTACATTTGAAAATCCAAGTGCATTATAAAACGTATTGAGTGGTGACAAAGCACAACATTTAAAAGAGTGACTTCACAAAAGACTTTGACTTTCCTTTTGCCTTGTGTTCATTATCTCACTAGATAATTTAAGCTATTTCTATAAGCTATATTGACATCTCTTTATAAATTGCCTTCAACTGTGTTTGCTTGTTGGTTTAAAGAGAATTAAATCATATAACTTAGAATTGCACCATACTTTGAACCTACAATAATAGGACCGCAGATGAATTTTAATATAAAAAGAAGCCACAAATGGAACAAATGCTTTTTCTGTTGAAAGTAGACCAAAATAATGAGAAGGAACTCTTAGATCAAAGATCCATACCTTATTCATAAACATGTATAATCCATTGTTGCTCATCATATAGGTTTATTTTCTTGTTCACCACACATAATAATTTTAAGGTATTTTTCTCTAATTTAAAAGGTGTGATGCTATCCAGTCATTTGGGGATGGAACAAGAGCATCCCTGCAGCTTTTCTGCATTCCAGACACCACTTTCCAATTGAAAAAATGGAGTGATGTCACTAGGCAATCTTTGAGAGCCTTCCAATTTTGGTATCACCATGTTCTCTATCGAGCCAGACTCTTGAAGAAACTACCTCCAAGAACAATGCGATGGCTTGGCTTCTGAGCTACCAATAGTTCTTTATTCTTATAATATGACCTTTCAAAGGACAGCGTGGCACCAAATGTTGTGGGGTAGGTGACAGGTGTCGGGACACTAGGGTTCACATCTCAGCTCTGCCACCGACAAGGCTCATGATCTCATATAGCGCCCATAATTCCACCAATCCACGCTTCAAAACAGAGAGAACTTCAAATTGTCTTTTTCTTTCTAAATTATAAATTTCATTGAGAGATAAGTTGCTCACAAAATGCATCTTAACAATAATTATAGTCAACACACAATGAAAACATTCACCGCAAACAAATGGCTCTGTGAAGTCTCCAAATCTTGATTTGTTTTTTCCTTTCTGAAATGTGCAGTGAGTTATGATGGCCACTTGGCATACTTGAAGCCCTTCAAATTGTCAATTCTTCACTCCTTCCAAAGCTCTGGAGGTCTATTTTCTCTGAAATGTTTGTTTTTCTCAATTTGTAGCTCTCCATAGAGTCTCACTCTCAAAGCATAAAATAAAAAAATACAAAGAAAAGTGAATAATCTTACCCAAAATTTATTACAAATAGCAATTTAGAAGACTCATTATCACAGTATGAAACATAAAAAAAGATGGATCATGAGCAAAGAGTGTGAGGAAAATATAGAAAATGTGTGGGTACATATCTATCTAGCTATCTTGACAACACCCTTATACATGCTGTTGTGCTGTTTACGCATGAATCAATAAATACATTTCTGTACTCGTTTAGCAGTGTATTATCGAAATTAGCCTATAATTATAAATACTAATTAGAATTCAATCCTTTGAAATGAAGTGTGCCTGGCATGTTTTACCAGGCTGCTATAAGTGAAGATGCTCAAATCGGTGGCCATTTATCAATTTTTGTTACATACTTTTATCAGGGTTTTATAAGACATAAGTATGGGGGGAAAGTCTCCAGGCTTCAAGAGACTATAAAATCTCATTAAAGTTGGTTTTCTGCAAGTCCAGTAAAAAGTGGCGGTGGGAAGCCTCTTGAAACTCATGCACTGCTGAGTTGGTTGAGTCGAGCCAGCTCTCATTTTTCAGGGTTGTGGAACTCACCAGGGAAGGCATGAGCAGATAGACGAAGCACAGAGTATGCTCTGCATCAGCTTCAGCAGAGTCCAAGTGGTTTCTCAGCCTGTACTTCAGAATCCCCTCACCCTGGGTCTGAGAGCTCTTTAACGCTCTTCACTGAGTCCCTGTGGCACCTCACTCAGGCAGCCCTGCTTCCTGGATAATATAATGTGAAACCTCAGCCCTTTCCAGCCCTGAGCTACAGAACCTCAGGCCAGAGCAAGGTGGACCTCTGATGGCAGCTTCTCTAAGGGAGATGGGAAGCTTTGGAGTTCAGTAACTTCAAGGGCCCCAGAGTGGAAGTAGCCACACGGGGGAAATCAGAGACGTCTGGGAGAAGAGGGAGAAGAGGTACATGCTGAAGACTGGGGAGGTAGAATGTTGTGAGGAAAGTTCACTAGTCTATGCCAGGGTTTGTCAGCCTTGACACTGCTTGACATGTTGGGGCAAGTGATCCTTTCCTGGGAAAAAGAGAAGGCAACAGGAAAAGAGGAAGACCAAATATGAGATGGATTGACTCCATCAAAGAAGCCATAGGCATGTGTCTACAGGAGCTGAGCAGGGCTGTTGAGGACAGAACAGTGTGGACATCGTGCACTGATGGGGTCACCAGGAGTGGAGCTGACTCAACAGCAGATAACACAGATCTTTTCTGTTAGCACAGTATGTAGTGTTGTCAGTGGTGTGTGGGTATACTGGAGGATGTTCAGCAGCGTCCCTGGCCTCTACCCGCTAGATGCCAGTAGCATCCCCTCCCAAATTGCGCAAATCAAAAATGTTTCCAGATTTTGCCCAATGTGCCATCGTTTACGTGGTGGGGTGGCAAAGTCCCCCATGGTTTGGATTAGCTGCTTCCTACTCTACCTTTTAACAATCACGTCTCCTCTTGTAGAAAGCTTGCCTTCACTCTCTGTGAGATTTAGATGCCCCACCACACTTCTTTAAAACTGTTCTTGATTCCTTCAACAAATGTGCATTAGACACCTACTATGCACTATGTATGTCTTAGAGTTGTATAGCAAATAATATTGACACGGTTCCTGTCCTGAAAAAGCTTCCATGCTTGAAGGGGGCACTGAGATAAATGAGTGAGATATTTGTGGTTGCTGGGAAGGAAATGAAACAGAATGGAGTGATGTGAAGGGCAAGCTGCTGAGGAATTCAGGGAACAGTTTAACTTGAGTGATCATGGTACTGGCAACAGAGCAGGCACCTATGAAAAGGGGAGCTCATAGCAGCCAGGCTGAGGAAGCGACCGGGAGCAAGAGCCCTGGCATGGGAACAAGTTGGGTTTATTTGAGGAATCGTAGGAATGCCGGTGTGAGCTACAATGTGTGAGCCATGGAAAAGGTAGACAGGTCTGAGATGAACTGTAAGAGGTCATCATGGGCTGGCTGATACAGAGTCTACTGGACCATGGTAAAGCATTAGGTTGTATTTCAATGGCCTATCATGGCTCCTGACACACTATTTATTGTTGAAAAGAGACATTGTCTCTCTCTCCCTTATTAGGCATGCAGCCTTAAGAAATTTATTCAGTGTTTCTAAACTGTAAAATAGCTAACAACATATGCCCTGGATCAAATAAAATGTGGTGACACTAATGAGCATTATTTAATGAAACAGTAGTTAGAGTATTGCATGCATTATACCTGTTCATCCTCATAAAAATAGGCTTTATTCCTACTATGATCATGGAGAAAAGACAAAGAGTAAATGTTGAAGGAAGAGAAGGAGACTGTTGGTGAAAAAACATAATGGAGAGGACAAGACATTCCAGAAAACAAGAGTAAAACGTGCAAAGTCCATTTGTCCAAAACAGAGTTAGAGAGTGACTATAAGCAATTAGGTACGGCTAGAGTGAAAGGTGCAAAGAGCAAGAGGAGAAAAACCTGCAGAAATAATTCTTTTTTTAAAAGAAGATTTTATTTATTTATCTTTAGAGAGAGGGAAAGTGAGGGAGAAGGAGAGAGAGAGAAATATCAATGTGTGGTTGCCTCTCACATGCGCCCTACTGGGGACCTGGCCCACAACCCAGGCATGTGCCCTGACTGGGAATCGAACCAGTGACCTTTTGGTTCACAGGCCGGCACTCAATCCACTGAACCACACCAGCGAGGGCAATAATTCTTAACTTACTTGGTTTCCATGATCTTGCTAAAAGAAACTTCACTTCTTTAGGCCTTAATGTTCTTGTGTCTAAAAAGGAGCAACAACACGTCTTTCATAGCATTCTTGTGAAGGCAGCTGAAAATGATATTTTTTGACAGAGCCCAATGCAAAACAAGTTTCAAAAATTTTAGATATATAGCCACATATCTGAAGGATGCTTATTAGCGTACCAATGCTTTTCTAAGTTCATTTCCAGCGATAAACTGAAGGACTCTGCTCAGGTCTTTCCCATTCTGCATGCTGATGAATGACTTGAATGAGAACACACATCAGAATTTTTTAGATTACCCAAGTTAGAATGGATAGTTAATAAACCAAGTAACAAAAACCGTATCTTGACAGGCTGAAGTGATTAAATTTAACACAGATAAATGTATGGCCCTAAACTTCTAGCCAGAAAAAGAAAATGTATCTCTTTGAGATGAGACAGATGTGGGTGAACAGCCATTCATATAAAATATCAAAGGGCATTTTTGTGGGTGAATGCACTCAATGAGTTAAGAATGTGATATATTTGCCCAAAATGCAAATGCAATGTTATTTTAGAAGCATTCATGGAGGTATGTGTCCGATAGAAGGAAGTAATTATCTCATTTCAATAAAACCAAAGAAACTTATCTTTGTGACAGGAAATGGTTGGTATTTAGAGATGGCTTGAATGATTGCACCTTTGAAACTAATGACTGAAGTGGACAGTATATTAATACTGAAAATCCATCTCTAGTTAGCGTCCATTTAGAAGGGAAGGTGCGAAAGATCCTCTGAAGAGGTGAGAAGCAGTGAGTGCCTTGAAAGGAAATGGAGTCCATGATATTGACCTTTATCCTCTCTTTTGACTCCTGTAATTCCAGGAGTGTTAAGGAGGCCGGTAGACCAGCTGGCAGATCTTTTCAAGGAAGCTGACCCTGAATAGCTTGCTTTTGACATATGGCCAATGGAAAGTCAGACTGCAATTTATCTGGGGAACCTGGCTGAAATGTGTAATGATGGGCACGCCATGTGCTCAGCAAGAGTGGTGGGAGCCCACACGAGGAAACGGGAAAGCTTACAAAGAGGACACTCCACAGAGAGGGTGCAGAGAAAAGTACAGCCTTCATTTGAAATTTACCCTTAGTGAATTTCAAGACTGGAACATGTTTTAAGGAAATCTGGGCTTGCTTTCAAAAACAGGATCCATTTATAGTCTGAGGAAGATGCCGCAGGAGGTGAAGGGAAGCTGGCTGAGGTTTACTTTGAATGCCTTGATTTTCCAAATTTGCAGCTCAGAGTCAAGTTCAGGCCCTGCTAACTGCTAGAACCATGAAAGAAGTTTAAAAGGTTTTTATAAGTCCTTGAAAAATGTCACTACAGCTTGAAGGCTTTAATTCTGCCACATCAGTAATGGTGCCTGGGTTTGGTAATCCATGTGATACCACTCAGTTTTACTCCCTGGTGCCAACTGCATTTCTTCCTTATTTTGGGAAGGTATTACTCACAAAGGAATAACTGTAAAGTGTTTTATGTAAGATGATTCTTTTGAAGCCATGAGAGTCATGACTTGCTTTGCATTCTCGAGGTGGATTTAACCCTCTGCAGCTGTGAAATTTTGTAAGACCACATAAAAACTCTTTTAAGATGCAACTGCAGGAAAATGGTGAGCATTGATTAAGAACCGGTGCATCATTGGCATATTAAATCTGGGCTTGAGAGATAGATGATAAATAGGCAGATAGATAGATAGATAGATAGATAGATAGATAGATAGATAGATAGATAGATAGACAGGTATACCCTTTTTACTGTAGACTTCCCTCTTTTCATTTCTGTAATGTTTCAACTAATATGGCTCTTGCTGTCAATTTCACAAAGACTGCTTCCAACTCCACTGGTCTTAGTAAAACATTACTGGCTCAGCTCTTTCCCATATGTTGATGCCTATGTTCATTTTCACCCTTATAGCACGGTGCAGCCCTGTCAGCCAGGGAGACTGGCTGGCGAAGGCGATGCCATGTTGCGGTTGTACCTGTGAAGCGATCTCTCTAGTTGTGTCTCTCTGGAAGTATGGTATACATCAATTATATCCCCAGTTATGTAGTCTTGGCTTGGAATCCTCCCACCATCTTGCTGTACGGAGAGACTTTGTTAAGTCTTTCACCTGTAATGAACAGAAATGTAACACCAGTGGAAGGAAAGTACTGGCAAGAGCAAAAGCCCGTTCAATTAAAAAGTTTGGGGGAAGTGGGGAAGATAAGGACTATTGTGTAATTGTTCCGAAAAACGATGCACTGGATAAGACAGGCTGAGGGTGGGTGATTAACAAGTGACAGCTGAAGGCTGAGTGTAAAAGCCAATGAGCCTCTCTAGCAACGCATGCAGAGAGTTTCATTTTCTAAACTCTGAGGGCATAAAAAGCTGAAGTTCAGGCCCAAAGCTTATTTTTAAGAGTAGCTCAACTCTAGAGGAGGTGGAATTTTCCATGTCAGTCATCCCAAGGTCTGGCCTTAATTAAGAAGGAATGAAGTCAGAGGCCTGGGAGATGGATTTCTGAGTCACTATATAAAAATCTTACATCTCACTTCTCTCTGAAATCTCTGGGCCTAGAGAAGAGGTTACTTCTTATTGTGAAAAGCTATTGCTTGCTCCGCTTTGCCTGAAGATGATTCGGAAGTTTTTGCCTTCTGTGCAAATAAGCATACCCAACTTCCACTCTGACACCTCACCACTGCTGGGGTTAAGTCACAGATGGCGTAACTCCGTGTGTGGTGCGTGTGTGGTGTGTGTGTGTGTTGCAGCAAAATACCAATGGACACATTCTTGAAAGAGTGACCAGTGAATATTAATCCTGCCAATGGATTAACCTTTTTTATAGGACAATGGTTATAGGCCTGGGAAGAAAATGACTGGGAAATCAAAGAGGTTCAGAAAATATGATTTACTAAGATCATCAGTTGTGATGATCTTTGAATCACATGTTAGGGCCTGATAGAGTGCACTCACCTTTGTGGTGAACAGAGTGTGGCCCCTTGACCCAGATGCCCACCTCCTTGTCCCTGGGATTGGTGAATATTTTGCCTCCCATGCAAGAGGGACTCTGCAGATGGGATTAAGGTAGGATTCTTGAGTCAGGGAGGTTACCCTGGTATATCTGGGTTGGTCTAACATAATCACAAGCTCCATATAAATTAAAATGTAAGGTCACCATCAGAGGCAATGTGATGAATGAAGCAGAAGTTGAAGTGATATCATTGCTGATAAGGAGTCTTAAGTCCAAAAATGCTGGTAGTTTATAGAAGCAAAAGAAGGGCTAAGAAATTGATTCTCTCCTAAGTCTTCCTAAGGAAACCCTGCTGACACCTTGATTTTAACCCTGTGATCCCTTTTTCAGACTTCCAAAATCATAAAATAGTAAATTTGTGTTGTTTTAAGACACTAAGTTTGTGGCAGTTAGCACATACGGTGTGTGGGTTACGCTTTCCTGCCCATGGAGCCTCAGCCCGCCCTATTGTCTAGAAATTATAGATGGTTTGAGACATCAACTTGGAATTTAGATAACATTGCATCAGGCCAAGGAATCTACTTTGGAGAAAAGCTATTATGGCATTGGCCGAATACCTTGGGATTCAGTGGTTCCATCACCTAGGTACTGTATACAAGCTGTCAGACTAATAGAGCAATGAAAATGATTACTGAGACACACCTTGGAGATACTCCTGGCATATATGAGACACATTCCATCCATACAGAGTGTATGCCCTGAATCAATGATCATTATGTTCTCCAGTGTACCCAGTAGGTACAATATATGGGTCTGAGAAACATTAGGTGAAGGTAGAGGAGCCACACCTGTCATCACTTCCCAGTGATCCACTAGGAATTTGTGCTTCCCATAATGTGACTCTTGATGCTACAGGTTTAGAAGGCCTGGTCTTTTGTCAAAGGACACACATAATCTCCTTCAACTTTCAACTGTAGCTGCTATCAGGTTACTTCAGGATATATGTGCCAAGAAATTGGCAGTCCAAAGAGGCAGCCCAGCCTGGCTAGGCCCATTGATTATCAGAAGGAGATGGGGCTGCCTTCAGACAGTGGAGTGGCAAAGAATATGTATGGTATGCACCAGACCTATGGCCACATCGTTCAGTAGCCCCTGGCCCAATTTTAGTAGGAAATGAACAAGCAAAGGAGCTTGGACTGAAAAGGGCCTGGTGATTGGGATGAGCCCCTTAAATTGAGAGTCTGGGGCGACCTGAACAGGTATGCTATGCAAGACCAGCGGAGGTGCTCGCCCAGGCTTACTAGAATCTAGAATGTGTAGTAGAGGGGGGAGAGGGTGTCTATGAGTTTTGGCCTCGAGATCAGCTACAGCAGGGGGTGCTGACACTTCAGAGTTGTCCCAAATTGAGACACAGTGGCTGGGTATGTGTGCTCTGACATAGATTGCTCTTTGGATTTCCAGGAGGAAGCAGACTCTTGGGCATGGTCAAGGTTCAATCTTGGCGAGGGACTCAGCTGTGAGCCAGCAGTAGCCGGCATGCCCATTCTCAGCAGATGCAGGATGAGTGCCTGGGGAACTATGGAACCGGGCCACGCACTACAGCATCCACTAGAGAAAGCAATTCTACTAACAATCCCTGGGAAACTCTCTTCAGCTCTGCATGGGTTCTTGTTGCAACCTGGCTCTCTGTGAGGGCTTACAAAGCTTTCAGTGAGTCAGCTTCCGCTCCTGCATTCCTTCCAGTTTATTTTGGAGGCTGTATCTCAGCTGCTCATGCACACTAAATGTATATATTTCCAGTTCCTAGGAAGAGAAGCCAGTATTAGGTAGTATGCTGCTCACTTCTTGCTTAGCCCTGGAAACTGAAGCCATCTCTTTATCCCCTGTCCTGTGCCTCTCCCAAGAGGGAAATGCTGCCAACATCAAAGCGCAGTTGGACCCTGGAAAGCCGACTTAGTCATAAAGATTTCCCATTGCTGTGACACACGTGACCTTTTCATTTTGCTGCCACTTAATTCTGCCCCCTGGACGTGCCTGGAAGGTGCAGAGAGAGAGTCAACGCTCGGCACTTCAGGGAGTATGCCTTTCTTCTCAAATTATAACTTGAACGGACAGAACGATCCCTCTCAGACCCTTTCAAGTTACCCAATGGGCTTCCCAATATGAGAAATACAAATAATCACTGGTAATTCAAGGCATCTGGGAAATGTGTTGAGGTGAATTATCATTGAGAGTATTATAGGTTCATAAATAGTTTATGTTTGAAGCCATTTTATTGACTTTTGATTAAAAGCTTCAACTTTGCAGACACTGTGAAGGAGACCAATTTTATCTCCTTCAGCCTCTACCTGTATTATTTTAAGCAGATTAATTAAATACACTGAACCTCAAATACACCATTTGTTTACGGGGGCTCCAGTAGGTAGGATGGTTTTGGTGTTCTGCCCAGCATCCTCTTCTATGGCAGTGGGGCGCTCCCCCTGCCACAGGTGTTGATGGCTCCCAGCGTACACCGGCACTTTTCTTCAGATTCTTTCCTTCTGCTGTTGAGGTTCACCAAGAGTGCCTGAGAAGTTACTCACCCACAACACAGGCCAGTTGTAACTGATGCTGAGGTGGGCATGTGTCCCAATTCTGACCAAAGAATTATGAAAGCCATCTACTGGTGACTTTTTCTACGTTGGGAAAAGGCAACCTTTTTCATCTTCTGTGTATTGCTTCCATGTACTTCATGAAACACATATGAAACAAAGATTGAAGTTGTCAGAGTGGACAGAATAAAAACACCCCCAAAATTAAGATTCTTGGTAACATAAATGCGTGCCCAAATCAAATATTCTAGAGATTGTTCTGCCACTGGACTTCCTACTATGCTTATTTTTTAGTGAGCTGGTTCAAGGTTTCTTATACTTGCAACCAAAGACAGGCTCACAGATACATTCTGTGTGTGCGTGCGTGCGTGCATGTGTGTGTGTGTGTGTGTGTGTGTGTGCGTGTGTGAAGGTGAGGAGGCGGGAAGAAGGGAGAAAAGAGAAGAGAGAATATCTCTGGCATCCACCTTGACTCCTGTCTTGGTCTCCAAGGAAGCCTTACATACTTCCCCACACACTGCCCAGCTTTCTCTTTTACTTGAACTAGATTGAATTAGGTTTCATTAAAGGGGCCCTGAAAGACAATATCGATTAATTTATATTTCAAAGTGCTTGGAACAGATACACTATAATAAACACTCAATGGCTATTAGCTATTCATAGCATTCTTCTTTACCAAGATAATCATTATCTTCTTTTATCTCATAACGGCTTATGAAACCTAAGTGGTGGTTCTTAGAGCTAGTTTCACATTAGTATTACCTACCGAGTTTTTAACAATTAATGCGGCCTGGGTTTTCCACTTCCCCTATAATGGAGTAACCGATTCAGATCTTCAATAGAAATAACTAGGAAACTGGACAAAGCACATACATCCACTTTTGTCAGCGTGATAAATATATCTTTGGTCTTTGTCCTCAGTTCCTGACACACAGCTCATGCAATGGTCAGAATCTCTGGGGTGAGAGGAACATCATTTGTTCTCATGAGCCCACTCTAGACAGCTTCCAGATGGGGGCTGGTTCTCAGGGATACCAAGGCATGATTAGAGGGTTGGCACTTTGAGTCCTACCTCCTGACCCGCAGGGAAGAGGGACTGGAGGTGGAGTTAATTACCAGTGGCCAATGATTTAATCAATTGTGCCTACTTAATGACACCTCCATAAGCACCCTTAAACCACAGCGTGCAGAGAGCTCCGTGCACCTCCCCTTTACCTTGCCTTATGTGTCTCTTCCCTGTGGCTGTTCCTGAGTTGTATCCTTGATAATTAACCAGTAATAGTAAGTAAAGTGCTTTTGGAATTCTGTGAGCCTTTTCGAAATGATCAGACCTGAAGAGGGGGTTGTAGTACCCTTCAATTTATAGCTGCTTGGTCAGAAGTGCCTGTGGCAATCCTGACTTGTGACTGATATCTGGTGTGGAGGCAGTCTTGGGAGACTGAACCTTTAACCTGAGGGGACAGTACAAACCCCAGGTGGTCAGGGTCAGCATTGAACTGCATTCTGCAACATCCAGTTGGTGTACAGAGAACTGGAGAATTGATTGAGGTAGGGGAATACATTTCCTGTCAAAAATGTGGTGATTAAAAACAGTTCAGTCAGACATTGTACAGCAGGTGGCATAGGATTATAATACTTGAGAGAAGGAAGTAAATGAGGTAAACCTTATAATTCCCCATGCTTTCCACATGGGAACCTTTCTAGACCTAAGGAATGTTTCTAGACCTAGGGAACTTTTCTAGACCTGATTCAAGGAGAAAGAACCCCCAAAATGCAACACAGTGGAAGGAGATATCAGAGTTATGTATTCTAAGGTCACTATTAAATGCAGAATGCTGGAAAAAATGAAACTACGCAGAGATATCTCCAAGGGGTGCCATGAGTCTGTGAGTGTGCCCACAGCTGTGCATGTGTGAGGGATAATTCCAGAAACCCAAAGGTACACTACCAGGGAGCTGCAAAGAAAACAAATCTCACAGTCCACATAAGGCTGGAAGTATTTTGAGTTCTGCCAGAGTGAAGATTGCTCATTGAGCACCTGGAATATTCTATTGTAATGGATGGGTAACACCTTAGTAGTAGGGCAACGCTCTCTCCAGAATAACTAGTGGAGACCAACACAACCACTGTTCCAGAAGAAGCATGCCTGGGACATCTCAAACCAATCCACAAGTAACTCACTGCCGAACAAAACAAAGTTCAACATTTGTAAAGGAAGACGACAAAATTCCGATACTCAACAATG
Source organism: Tonatia bakeri (assembly GCA_004024845.1). NCBI lineage: Eukaryota > Metazoa > Chordata > Mammalia > Chiroptera > Phyllostomidae > Tonatia > Tonatia bakeri. The sequence goes on from PVIA01001627.1 coordinate 153,862, forward strand.
AGATGTTTACTGTGCTCAAGTTCTGCTAAAATTATTAGGCAGATCATTTGTCAACACAGTATCAGGTATGCAAATTTGATATGCCCAATTTCTCTAATACACTAAACTCTAAAGGACAAAAGACAAAGAAAATACAAAAAATAAAGCTATCAGTGTAACTCGAAGACTATGAACAACTAAAATTAAATTGTCCATAAGTAGAAAAACAAACGTTAAATTCTGGCAGCTTTCTCTGTGCTTCCTGCCATAAGACTTTGGAAATCCAAGTACAGTTTGGGAAAATCTCTGCTGAAGAAATAGTAGAGGGGCTGTGTTTAGGTGTTTTTTTCCCTAAAACCAGAAAGAGAAAGTCCACCCTCTGTTGAAAATGCTTGTTGTATACAGGCAAATAAGGGAAAGGCTAAAAATTATGTGTGGGGGGAGAGGGGTAAAAAATAAAAATAAAAATAAAAATAAAAAAGGAGAGACACTCGTTAAAAGTACATGGGGAAGGGTGGTGGAAAAGCAACAGGAGAAAATTCAGGATTCTATAAGATGAAATAAAGTAAAAGATACCAAAGATTGTACAACCCCTTGTCCTGCACTTGAAAAAGAAAAAAGAAAAAAAAAAAAGGAAAGGAAAGAAAGGCAAAGAAAAAAAAAAGAAAAGAGAAAAAGAAAAAGTGAAGCAAAAGAAAAGGAAATAAAACAAAACACACATTTCTACTCTGACAGAAGAGGGCACTATTGAACTAGAAATCTAATAACCCATCAGGAAGAGGCAGGTCCAACCATAAACAACAGGAGGTTGGACAGTCTTCCTCCACCTTGTGTGTGGGTCTCTCTGGGTGTATCTCAAAAACCTATATAACATTCAAAGCTGAACTAAGCATACTCAAACATGCACTTAGGAATATGAAAAATAATTTGAATCAGAAATGTAAAATGTAAAGATGGAAATAATTTTAAAAAGAAGAAATGAAAAGAAATATACTCTGAAGGAAATGGAAGAAAAAGACAAAGTTATATGAGAAATTATGACTAAATTACAAAGTACTCAAGGAAAAAAATGTATGTGAATTGAAACATTAAAAGGTATTGAAGAAAACAGGAAAAATTAATGCAATAAAAACGAATTACATGAGTAGAGATATAATATATGGGGAAAATGGTTGAAACTAAACCCAGTCAAAGAAAAAACAACATTTGTATAATTGGAGTCCCCAAGGAAGCTAAGATAAAGGAACACATCTCATATTAAAACTGTCATACAAGAACACTTTTAAAACCAGTATGAAACTTGCACCAAGGTATTTAGAGGGTCCACCACATACCTAGAAAAAAATGACCTGCGATGGTCACCTCCATGACCTAGCCTAGTAAAAGTTAGAGTTTGCAAAGATATAAAAGCTGTCTGCAAGGCATTCCAGCGAAAGGATGAGCTGGCTCGCGAGAGAACATGAATGAGAGTGGCTCTGGACTTCTCCAAAGTGACATAATGAGAGGGTGATATGGACATGCATGTCCAATAAACTGAAGGAAAAACAGTATGAGACAAAGCTTGCTTTTATACTCCTTTTTCCTTCAGTTACTGTCACCGAATCTGCCCTTCCAATATCAAAGTTATTTTTTTTATAAAAAGAGAGTTTTGAGAATTCTGAAGCCAGAAACTCTTCTTGAGAAATCTACTCGAATGTGAACTTTATCCAACCAAAAGATGTCTGGGGATATTGAGCAAAGGATGAATGATAAGCATTGAGTGCATTCATGTATTAATTAACATTCTTTTTAGTATTAGACGTCGCATTTATAAGACTAAAACTAATGGGGACTGATACATAAGTTGTCCATTGTATGTTCTGACAAGTAGTAATAATGCCACTAAAAAATGAAAAGAACAAAAGCGAATGGAAAGCAGAATAAACTACTTATTTTAAAAGAAGTATGTGTGAGCAAAAGAATGCCATGAATAAATGACAAGCCAAACATAAATACTTTAAATGTAAGAACTTGGGGTAAAGGGCATTTAAATAGATATAAATAAAACTGTATCCACTAAACAAAAATACAATCTTTCTAAATACTAATAAATTAAAAACTTAAACAGCAAAAAATATATGTCCTGTAGAGAAAAAAATATGTAAAGTATAGCTATAAGTACTAATTCAAAGATGAAATTATGTGGTAGAGTTGAAACCAAGCAACTCTATAACATTACACAAAGACCCGACTGTGTGTTGTTTACAAAAGCCACATTTAAAACAAAATCAGTGATTGGGTTGAAAAAGTTTTAAGATCTGTCAGGCTAGAAAGAAAGATGAGAAACTGAGAGAGACTGGAAATTTCTTCTGGAATTTAACTAAGGGGATACTCTAAGAATGCTTCCAATGATGATCAGAGACCAACAGGACTACCCTTTAAAAATAGGTTAGGTGTTCTTACTTTACTTGTAACCAGGTAACTCGCCAGAGCAGTGCCGCACACTGAATACCCAAATGGAAAAATCACGTCAACTGGATGGAAAATACATCGATCAGTCTATTCAGCCCATCATTCAGAAAAGTGCACATATTTAATACCAGCTGCATGAGAGGTACTCTGGTAGACAATAGCCCCGAATATTTGTAAGACACAGTCCTTATCTTCCAGTAATTTGTCTACTGAGAGACAAATTCACAGACGAAACATTTCAGTAAAGTGGACATACTGTGGACACAGGGGCAAATGCAGAACTGTGCTTGAGATGGAGAAGGAGCAAATAAGGAGATTGGGACAAAGCAAATGAAAATGGAGGTACAACTTGGATGGATTAAAAGTCAGTTTCCTCAGATGTACAAATGAGAAAGGTATCTGTTAGCTATTTCTGCAACATTACTGTGTAATATACAATCGCAAGACCTCAATGAAATACAATAGACATGTGTGATTGGGGACCCTCCCAAAAATCAGAATTATCTTCTGGAGGGTGGGCCCCTTATAGTACAGGCTTCCCCAGTAGGTGTGTGCTCTAAGAACCCATCTGTATCAATGTACTAGCTGGTGTTATTGTGAGAGGCTGCATTTAACTTTAGTGAAATTTTTTTTTTAAGACTCTTGCCACACATATTGCCCATTTCATGATGGGTGATTTAGGAGTGCACCTACCCACACCGTGCTGAATGTTCAACAGTTTTTGACCCAAAACAACATGGCCCCATGCCCTACTCTTTCTTACTCACCCAACCTTACTCCAAGAGACTCTTTTTTGCATCTCCCCTGATGAAAAATCCTCAAAGGAAAACATTTTGCTGATGTGGAAGAAGTGAAACAAAAACAAGACAGAAGCACTACAAGGCATCGAAATCGACGAGTTCAAAAACTGTCTTGTGCAGTGGAAACAAATGTTTCGATGGGTGTATTACATCCAATGGAGAGCACTTTGAAGGTGACTGAATTTAAATGTGTAAGAATAAATACACAACTTTTCATAAATAAATTCTGTTTTGGGGAGAGTTCCCCCTCATATTACTTCATATACACGTGGTTAGGCTAGGCCAACTCGGATGACTTCAGCTAGACTGACCTGTATATTTCAGGGTGGCTGTGCGGTGCTCTGATCCTGGCTCAGCCTCGGTGGGTGGCTTGGCTTTGATCCACAGGGCTGGCTGGGTGTGGTTCTTCACCGTGCCTTGTTCTTGAACCTTATCCAAGTATTGACTCTGTGACCACATTGGGGGGCAGCAGCTCCAGCGGGAAGCACTTCTCGTAACATGGGCAGAAGGGCACAGGTGTGAGCAGAGTGACCCCATGTCCCCTGGGTCTAAAATGGGAGCTGAGAAATGGCAGAGTGTCACTTCTCCCCACAGTGCATCATCCGTGGTCAGTCCTTGGACAGTCTGGTGTTGACAGGGTGGTAAATTCATCCCAGTCTGTTGCATGACACTGAGAAGCCCATGACAAATAGAATGTGTAATTCTAACACAGGGAGGAAATGAAGCATTGGAAATAAGGGATTTAATCTACCAGAGTATTTGCAGCTGATGAAATAGGATGAGCCAGAATTAGTTTTAAACTATACAATATATAAACATATTAAATATGGAGATTATAAACTATATTAAATTACTACATATACACATGTGATTATAGGGATCCTATACTCGTTCCTTTGGGTTCAAAGGAGACAAGGGCATTGGCAAATGATGAAGAAAGAATCTGATCTCTTTTCCCCCCAAATAAACATTTAATTTCCTTTTGAATTAATGTTTGTTTCATGATCAAACATGTTTTTTTTTAAATTTATTGTCTGCCATATCTTATCCACAATCACAACTAGTTTTTTATTGTTTTATTCATGAACTTAACATACAGGAAAGAGAGAATGATTGTAATTTTTAGCAAGTGGTAAATCCTTGCCACATCTTAGTTAGCATTTTAATTATTATCGGTAAAAAAAACTCTGCATATCGATTTGTGCCCTACAAGAGGCCACAAGGAACACAGATATAAATTGGAAATGGGATGAAACAGAATATTTAGAATTTGGACAGCTAACGATTTCTGGTACAGCAAACACTGCAGGCTGTTTTGGGAAATGAAAAACTCTGACATCGATACCTTTCATCAGCTGGCTAAAAATGACACAGGGTAAATGTTTAAATATTTAAAACTGGTATAAATATTCTGTTACATTCCATTTCCAATTTGCATCAATATCTCTCCCTCTGTATCTCTCGAATGAAAACTCAAGTGTCCCAACCTGTGGAGAAAATTGTATTAACAGTACTGTTAATAATAGGAAGGAAAGAAAATATTAACTATTTAAGTCTGTGGTTTAGGGACTAAACATGACCCAGTAAGAGTTCCCTTGAACTGATTTTACAGCAAAAATATTTGTGTTCAAATGGAATATTAATTCAATATGACTCAAAATAGAATCACGCATTACTGTTGTTGCAAAGGCTCCTTATTCATAATAATAACTTCAAACACGTACTGGTATATTCAGAAACCTTGATATATGTTATATTTAGAAGCTGCTCATCCAGTTTTAATTATATGATTTTATACACGAAGTCTTCAAAAAGGTTAGCTGGGGGTGGGGAGCAGTTTCTGCCTCTGACTTCAAGCCAGCGACTCGGGGCAAACCCTGCTCACGCCTGGGTCTCCCTTATCTCCCCTTTTGCATCTGTCATCCGCCCTTCCTCTTCTGCATTTACAGATTTATGTGGTTATATTGGGCCCACCCCGGTACTCCAGAAAAATTTCCCTGTTTTAGAACCAGCTGACAGTCACTTTAATTCCACCTACAATTGGTAACTTCATTCTATTTACAAAGCCCCTTTACAGCACTAGCAAGGTTAGTGTCTTTAAGAATGTGGTTTGCAGGGGAGGAACAGGGTGTCTGTTGATTCTGTCTGCTGCTCAGGGTTCTTCTGGAAACTGAGTGAAGTAATGCTAAATGCATTCCCAATATCTGAGCCATTACCACTGGGGTTTACCCACAGTGCTTCTGTGAGCGGGCAGCCATCCGTAAGACTTTAGTTGGCAACATCTGAAAAAGCGGAGTCTTGCCCCTACTATTTATTAAGATGTGTTATCTATATTCTGAAATATATATATAAACTATACATATATACATGTGTATGTAGGTATGTGTGTGTGTGTGTATATATATACATATAAAACACTGTTTTGTATAGTGTGGACACCTAACAGAATCTCCGTGAACAATAGCTGACATCGTTGCTGGTTAGTCGGTAGAAACTCAGATGCTTGCGTAGACTTGTCTCATTCAGTCACTTCATAAAGACTGGCAAAGGGAGCTTACATTTTGAGGGCATGTGTGTAGATTAAAGTCATTGTGATTATTAGAGTTGTCCATGCCTATTAAGAATTTAAGTGAAGCTGTGGTTTTAGACTCGGAGTTCAGATACATGGTTAAAGAAACACGAAGTGTTCCAGTGAATACGGAAGGTACAGATATAGGCGCCACCAAGTGTTTGCCATACGGCCCTGGGAGATTTACCTTGCTCACCTAGTCACCAGAGTTCTCAGCTATGAAATGGGCATAATAATACCCACAAACCTGAAGAAAAAAGATCAGAAAGGCACTATGGCATCTCTAAATAGTAAGTGCACAGTAACCGTGAATTTTCCGCCCCTTACCCCCATTTCAAACACAGGTTTTGGAAACAAAAGAAGTGCTCTTTTGGGGTCAGCCCATTATGTGCTTTGAGTCTGTAAAATGGTTATAATTATGCTTACCTCATGGAGCATGGGGCCATTAGATGAGAAAGCTCCATGATTTAGTGCTTCCTGACCTTCCCCGCTAAAAGAGTGAAGAATTGGAAAGCGTTTAAAAAGCCTTTGATTGACACATTTCCATCTCTCAGGTCACCTGTTAAGTAATATTAGTGTTCCAATGACCGTAATAAGAATGATTGTCCAACACAACTCTGTTTGAAAAATGTGCAGCTAGCTAAATGCATTCCCAGTATCTGAGCCATTACCACTGGGTTTACCCACAGTGCCTTTGTGAGCGGGCAGCCATTCGTAAGCCTTTCGTTAGCAACATCTGAAAAAGTGGAGTCTTGCCCCTACTATTTATTAATATGTGTTATCTATATTCTGAAAGGAATGTTCTGCATTTGTGTACTTTGTGATCACTAACAATGTGGCAGGCAAGGTCATGGAGGATTAGCCGGGATTTAATGTAATTTGATGTTTGACAATGATAACGAAATGTGTGCTGTCTTGGAACTTTGCTTGTTAAACAGGAATAGATTTTAATCTGGAAAGTTTCATTCAAAATATAATCACAATGCCAAACCCTAAAACCAGCACATTGAAACAGGGAAAGAAGTAACAGCTTGATTATCTTAGCTGTTCAAATATTTTTCAACTTTAAGGAATGTATATATTCTATCAGTGGACCTAAGCGCCAATGTATGTGAGGGTACCTGTGGGCATGTAATGATATATGTGTAAATTATTAGCAAAGGTGTGTAAATTATATACCTCTAAGGAGTACTATATATACATATATGCATGTGATCAATGATATATATAAGTAAAATAGTATATATGTTACATATGGGTAAATGACCTATACATATAATTAATTATATAAGTATAAATTATATATGTAAGTTATACACAGGGTCCAACACAAATAATGCCCCTTTTTGTTACAAAATCTTGTATTACAAAATCATAAGCATGTGATTCTGTAACATAACAATATCACATTCAAGGACACTATATGACAGTTGAGGTGAAATGTTTAAACTGCTGTCCATCTCATGAGAGGCATTCACTACCCCACCCACCACACTTAAGCAGGTGTTACTTCTGCCGGACCCTGAATATAAATTGTATCAATTCAGGGGAAAATATTGAGCAAAAAAATGACCAATAAACTCTTCGGAGAGACAATAAACTGCCCTCGAGGAAGAGAAAACGTGGAAATACAACTCCTAACATGTGCTAGATAGTACAGTAGGCGCTTTCAGATTAAAGGACACATGCTTTTTCACTTAATCACTCTGCGAGAACTGTGAGATAAATAGCAGCCTAACTTGATTATAGTAATTAATAATTTCCATACTGAGTTTCCTCGATCAAAGCATAAAAACATTTCTATGGTTCTTGTGTACAACAATTTGGTTTTAGTAACTCTCATACAGAAAACACCAAAGAATTGTTTCTAATGTGAGTTAGGTTTTCCAGTCCTCTTTATTTTGAAGTTTTACTTCCTGTAAAACCCAGTTGGGTAATATTGTTTTATTTCTAGATAGCAAGTGGTCTTTTTCAAAGTATTTGATGGGGAAAAAAAAATCCAGTTAGTTACTAATCATTCTCCTTTTACTAGTAGATGTTGTCAAGGTAATTGGATTTTATTGTATTTGGAGATACCAGTGGGTAACAGTTAGGAGAGGATACTTTACAGAGATTAGCAGGCAATAAACTGGCTTCTGCCTGGGCCTTCGGACCAAGGGCATCCTGCTTAATTGAACAGCCTGCTGCGTGGCAACTGTTTCTTGAGGTATTCTCCCTGAAATGTGGATTCCGAGAGGTGTCTTTCCGAAGTGCAGCACCATCGTGTTTTTCCAAAATACCACTGCCTGAAATATCTTCACTCAGGGGATGGGAATGTCAATAAAGGAGAATCTCACAAGGAAAAAAAAAAAGGTCTTATTTTAGAAAAATGTATTCATGCATTCAAAAAGCATTGCATCCTAGACCAGTGCTGGGACCACAGGTACGGAAATGAAGAAACACATAAAATGTTCCTTCAGAGGAACTTGAAGACTTAAAAATGAAAATGAAATCGCGTGTAAACAAGTCATTATCACGTAGTGCTTACCAACATTTATCCCAGCCATCCATGCTATCTGGTAATCATAACAAAACGAGCAATCATTTATCAGGCCCCTCGTCTGTGCCACACACTGAATAAATATTTACAAATACAATCTCGTCAGACATTCACAGCAGCCTGATGCGGCTGGTGGGTGCACTGTGTTCATTCTCATTTCCCTGATGGTCGTCTGGCGTCACAGAGTTTGACCTATCCACCTGAAATCACGGGGAAAAGAATGTGACTCAGTCAGAATCTGAGCTGTTCGAACCCTCAGTCCAGGTGCCTCATCGCTGTGCCATGCTGCTCAAAGGAACGTGCTACTACCTTTATTTTTTTGGGGGGGAGGGGGCAGGTGCTGGTGGCAGGCAGTGACATTCAAGAATTCACAAAACAGTAAGATATTAAATGAGCTGATAATAAAAAATAACAATATATGGTGAGAGGAGACTTGACTTTGGGTGGTGGGCACTCAGTGCCATGTTCAGATGATGTCGCATAGAAATGTACACCTGGGATCTCTGTGACGCTATTAACCAATGTCACCCTGATAAATGTAGTAAAAAATGAAAAACAATTCTCCAAAGAGTAAGAATTAAACAGCCGATTTGAAAAAGATGGTAAATACATGTTTTCCAAGCAGACTTGGGGAGTGTGGAGGATCCCAGGAGATGGATGCATCTCGTGCACAGATGGAGAAGCCGGAGCCATCACGGCTGGAAGGAGACAGACAGACAACTCAGCTTGGCTGGAAATAGGCTGTGAGAGAAGTGAGTGGCCTTACATGATCCTGGAAAGGCTGTCATGTGGCAGAGATATAAAGCTTTTAGACTGTACATTGTCAATGGCTGCCATGGAAGAGGCTAAAGCAAAGGAGTTGTGTGACTGAGTTAGGTTTAGAAAGATGGATCTTCAGATGAGCAAGGGATTAGAGGGGTAGCCTGAAAAAGGCCATCCCAAGAAAAAGGCCAGTGAAGTACCCACTGTGGGGAGAAATGACGAACTAAGGCGGTGGCCATGGGAGGGAAAGGGAAGGTGAGATTGAGGAATACCTGACTGGATAGAGACCAGGGAAGGTGAGGAAGGACTGATGAGACCGTGCATTTCTGACTCCGGGTGCCTGCGAGAGAGAGAGGAAGGCTCCAGTGTTGGTGAGGTGCTGTGTGTGTGGGGGGGGGGGAGTGGACACAGGAAGCAGCATCATGATGAGGGTGTTTTGCTTACATCTGACAGTTATGTCGAATTCTGGGGTTACTACACCAGAATAAATAATGAGAGCTTTTAATCCATTTTATTTCCAAATTAAAAGGGATTGATGGTTCAGCATTATCATTTAACAAACCCCCACCCAGTTTTTAAATCTATAACTGATAAGGTGCTGTTTATCCTAGTCCTGTTTTCTACTCAGTAGGTTGTGGGGCTACGTCTGAATTCGTAAGGTGTTTGACCATACTGGATGCTCAGGGGAAATGAAAATCAGAGCTGCAATAACTGCAGTAACAAATTCCCCGGGAGCACATTTTTTGCCTTTCATATTAGCACCAAAGTCTTACTGGTGACTGCCCTTCCTTTCTCATCATGATCTCTGTTGTTGAGAAAACTCCCTCTTCACTCCTAGTTCTTTTTACTTAGCTTCTGCATTTTTGTTCCCCAGCCCTGCTGATGGAATTCTCCCTGCCACCAAAAACTTCTTGTACAACAATAACTTCATTTGGCATTATTCTGTACACTGAGAGACAGCATGCTTGCCCGTTGACACATTACCTATTTAAAATATATATTTCTGTCCAAAGAAATTGTGTTGAGAATCTTTGAAAACAGGCAGCACAAGCTTCATTAGGCTTTGAAGATAAAGGTGAAGGATACGAGTCATTGAGGTTCCACTCTCTGCTTCCATAACACACACTACAAGGTTGGCATTATTTAAAGAGGATTTTTAAGAGGAAGGGTATAATGTTTAATGAGGTTAAATGCCTGATCACCATGCCACAACTTGGGGCATTTAACTCAGTCTTGCAAGGAGCTACAATACTGTTGCCTTTGCTTGCTTCCCTCTGGGAAGATGCTTAAAATTCATGTATTTCTACCCCCAGCTACACCCCATCATGCAGGTGTTAGACCTCAACAGAGTAGAGAAGAAATGATCACTTTAGGACCAACATTCATTGTCCTGAATCATTTTACTAATATATTCTACAGTGATCATTTTACCTTGCTGTGCAGAATGCAATGGGGTATTCACAGAATCCGTTTTCTGGGTTCCCCAATCAGCATCCAAATATCTGCAGAAGAGTTTTGCAGATGATTTACAAATGTTTGAAATACCCACCTCCCTCGTGCCTATGGGAGAATGATCCTTCCATCCCATATCAACTACCTTGCCCTATTGGATTGTAGAGGATTCAGACTTTCATGTATGCATGGGATGAGAAAGTGGAAATAAATGTGGCAACTCAAGTAGTCTGCATAATAAAATGCTGAGTTAGAAAGGGAAGAAGGAGAGAGAACTCCTCCATAAGCTGGATTTAATGACATGTTAGGTGTTTGGGGTAAGAGAAGGGAAAGGTTTCAAAGTGAGGAAAATATTGTGGGGAGATGGGAAAAGCAAATTCTCACTAAGTGTTTAGAATCAGAGACACTTCATTTTCTTTTAAATTCTTTCCCCTGCATGTTAGTATTTCTTTGGCATCTTATGGAAAGGTGTCCACCTATTTAGTGGGTTACATTAGTTATATCCATACAAGATAGAATAAAGAAATGAGGAAAATCTTAAAAGCAAAAGTTGTACTTTAATTTAGATTTTACCATGTTTTTAATTATGTGATTTTACAGAGGTAACTTAAGCTCTGAACCTTAATTTTCATACACACAAAAATGAAAGAAAGAAGCTGTCTTCCTTCTAACACTCCGAAGAGCAGCAATGTGAGTGATTCTGGCAAGAAGGGGCTGTGCTGATGTTCACCAACTCAGCTAAATAATGCAGGAAGTTGCCCACCTCCTAAATAATACTTTTGTAAAAATGCAGCCAAAATTCAAAAATGCAAATTGGAAATATTAGAATTACAAATTATTATGGTAATCTATTTCTAGAAAACTAAAACATGATATATCACTGATTTTGCCTTATATTTTAGGTGCAGTTTTAAATAATATAATACCAGCTTCTTGTATCATTCCCTAAATTTTGTTCCTTTGATCCAAAATCAAATATATTGATTACTGGCTGAAGTTCAACCTTGTCCAGCTAACCCTAGACGTGTACTACTTCTGATACTCATTTTAAGATATTCTATCTTTTTTATTTCATTACACGTCTATGACCCTCTACTTATCACTCTTGTAGTTACTTTTTTCCTGTTGTCCATTACTTTTATAAATCAGACCAATTTGATAAATATTCAATGGTTGCAGAAACTGACCTGCTCCTAATGTGGAAGGTGACATCAGGTAGAAACCCTATGTGGGAAAATTAAATGTCAGTTACTCAGATACAAAAGCCAAAATCCAGCATTAGACAGGGAGCCCAGGATGCCAACAGGTAACATGCAAAGGGCAAATGTTTTGAAAAGAAAATCTATAAAAACAAAAGATTAGCCCTTATTTCTGTATGCAGAGAAAACAAAGATCTGGACAAGAGAGGAGACCCCTTCGTGACAAGCTTTCCAAAAGGAGAAGCAAGTACGATCAGCAGAGACTTCCAGAACAAAGAGAATATACAAAAGAATTGCAGTTTTAGCAGCTCTGATCAGGGAGCAATTTCTGTGCGAGGGAAGTTATGAAGAGGGAGAGGCAGCGCAAAGCTCTGATATATATTTCAATACATTTTGATATGCATCTGAATAAAATTTTATTTGCAAGAAATAAGATTATCCGTGGAAATGGTAGAAACCGAGGCGTGGCACGTAGAACATTTGATAGAGGGGCACCTTGGGGCCAGACGGTGCCGGATTCTGTGCCCCTTAGAATGTCTTCCTCCCCTGTCTGTTCGATTCTTAGTAATCTCTCAGTTTCTTAGAGGTGGAAACTTTGAATTACTTTTCAATCCACGAATATTCTAGCATTTCTGGAATCAAAAAGCAATATAAATTGATTCTAAGGTAAAACAAAAAAAGAAAAAGAAAAGAGAAAAGCATTCTTAGTTCCAGAAGATTTCGGGTAGCACCCCTCATGCTACCTCTCAGCCCTCACCTTCAAACTTCAAACCCTCCCATCCCCCACATCTGGCCCTGTAGGTCTGGCTAAAGTTTTAATGACCATCTCAGCCATCATGGAGGCACCCTTTTTCTCTTTCTCCAGCTAGTGATACAATAAAGGAATTTCAAATCTCATGTTGCCAGAAAAAAAAAAGTGATATAACCCTTTCCAACCATTTTTTTTTTAAATCAGGAAATATCAGAGTCTTATTGGTAGAGAGGGAATAAAATAAGAAAAAGGAGGCACCACACGGAAATTCTTTTTTCTGTGTTCAATTTTGAGACAACCGAACATAGACACAGTGGGAATTGTAATAAAAAAAATTATATGAACTCTGTTGAGCCTTGAAAGATTACATTTTTCAATAGACCATCAATTGAACACATTTAGATTATTGTCTGTGAACTCCCTGTTGCATTTTTTCCCCAAATTGGAAGGTTGTTGTTTCTTTGTTTGCATTTTCTTTTTATATTTTAGGTGGTATGCCTAAAGGGAAAAACACAAGGAAGTAAATCAATAAAACTCAGTTATAGTTTTGAACTTTCCCAGCTAATCCTGGAATTTGAAATCAGACACTCAACTTCTTTGACCATCAGTTTTCTAATCTATAACAAAAACATTTGAACGAAACAGTAGTATATAATTTTAGGGTAAGAAGTAACCTTATCTACTTTTATTTAGTTAAAGAATGACATACAAATTTCTTTTTTTTTCTCTTCGAGAATCACATCCACAGTGTAGGGGGGTTCCCACAAGTGCAGCTTTCTGCCATACTGAGGGATCCCAACCTCCCCAAACTACAATCTTCGATCACATGGCATTTCCCATATCAGCACACTGAGAGTGTGTCCAAGCAGGCTGCGTCTAAAATCTGGCACAAGGAGCTAATCAGACACAGTGGGTCCAGCATATCCTCACTTGACTTGCAGGAGCTGCTTGCCCTGGCCTTTCTCTCTGGTGCATGGTAAAGGTGCCTTTTCGCTTCTCCCTACCTCAACCCAGAGTGTAGGACCTCTGCTCAATTATCTTGAGTCAACAATGCTAATGCGCATTTTTTAATGATATTCATTTCTTTCCAAACTTCCCCTTGACTCCTTACAACTCAAGGACAGCTACACTCCCTCCTCCCTGGAATGAGCTCTTAAGCCAGCTGGCTACTCACTGTCAACAGTTACCAAGTGGTGTGTGGTGGGGGAAATGGGCATTCGTTAAAGACGGTCAGCAGTTGGTGAAGAGGCACGAGAATGGAGGGGATTCTACTGTCTCCAGAAGGTCGGAGACTTTAAACACGCATTTAAGCTGTTTCAGGTCTGAAATAGTGTGGCAGTGGCTACATCATCCAGTGTTTATGCACAATGTTATGAACTTCCTCTCAATAACAAGCTGATGAGTATCTGGTCTAAATTGCTCCATCTCTCCCACTTAGGATGGTGGTCAAAGCCACTTTTGTAGTGTACTTTGAGATGGCAAGACTGACTCAATGAGCATCAGTACCTAGGAAATCTGTACAACTTTGTGCCTCCCCAGAATGTTGTAAGAATAGTCTGTGATCTTCAGAAGAGAAGGACGAAGTCCCTAAAATATACAAAGTCTCATCAGACACAATGACCTCATCTGCTGTTCTAGCAAATCCGTAGCTCTTTCTTTCCACATTAATTTACTGGAATCTAGTAAAATGAGCCGACTTGCACATAATTGTTTTGAGGGGGCAGAAGGCTGGTTCCACCCCTTCTGTTTTGAAACAATCGGCGATATACAAGATACACGACAGGTATGACCCGAGATGCCCTAAAACCACCTGATTCTCTCTGACCTTCCATCTGCATTAATCACAGCTGATGGGACCAAGCATGTCAATATATAGAAAGGGCTAAGATAAGACATGGACTTCTCTGGACTTTTTTTTCCAACAAAGTGAAATCTATTCTAAGAATACAAAGATGATCCTTGAGAAACATATTACTATATTAATATATTTTGCCACCTTTTATTTTGCTAAAAACTACATAATGTTGATAAAAAAGTCTATGAAGATCTTAATAAGTGAAGAGACATACTGTGTTTATTGATTGAAAGATACACATAGTGAAAATGTCGATTCTCCCTAAATTGACATACTGGCTTAACGCAATTCACATAAAAAACCCAGCAATGTTTTTTGTGGATAGAGACAAGATTGTTCTAAAACTTATATGGAAAGACATATGATCATGAATAGCTGAAACAATTTTGCAAAGGAAGCCTGGAGGTGGAGGAAATCAATCTATGCAGTTTCAAAGAGCATGACACAGCTGCATTAGACGAGACTGGAATTGTTGGAGGGAGAGACATACGGATCAATGGAAGAGGACAGAGAACACAGAAATAAGTGTATCCTCTTGTTATATTTGTATTAAAAGAAAAATCGTTCACAAATCAATCAGATGGTGGTGGTCATTTGAAGAAGGAAAATCAGGCATGGAGCAGGAATGTTCTTATTTAAGCATTGGTAGCCAGACTTACAGAAAACAGAAAGGGGGACAGATCAACGACTATTTTGGGAGAGGTTTGGGGGGTGGAGAGAGAAAGAGAGAGGATTGTGTTTTGGTTTCTATAAGTTCCTTTGCCTCTAGAAACTCCTCACTCTTTCAATTATAAAGGGCGTTTTATTGTTGTTGTTGCTACTGTCCCAATCTACTAGCAACCATTTACAAAGTCCCATATACGAGTTACAAATGATTCAGCAAATGAACGCTTTCAGGTATAGTAATGAACTGAAACTGGCTCAGACTTTTGGGTCTCCAGGGCAGGCCTGCAGGTGTCCGTGCAAAGTGTGATAGAGCAGCAGTTCCCAGGCCATATCGGGAGGCAAAGGTACATGACTTTCAGATTTAGGATAAAATTTAGAATTCTGAGATGGCATATAGGAGGCAATAAAAACCAGTGCTTTATGGAGACAAGCAAGAGATGGAGCTTTAGGTACATTCGAGTCCCCCGGACCAGGGCTGGACACCAGGTGTACATGAAATCACCCTGGACAAGTCACTTAACCTCTCCAACCTTTAGTTAGTTGAGTGGAGACAATGGCAATAGCTATTCCACAGCATAGCTGTAGTGGTCAACATACAGCATAGCTTCAGAATGGCATGCTGAATATTCAAAGGGGCTTTAGCAATGTTAATGTGGTTGGTTTTAATTTTCATTACCTGTCATTTGGCAAGATTTTAAAGAATGTCTATAGGTGTAGACACTAAAGTGTCATTTGTCAAAATTTCAAAAACGGACATCCAAATGCATAACATTTACTTTGTCACTAGAAGTCATGTGAACTTGGCAGGGGTGGGGGAGCCCAAGTTCAAAATTTCACATGTTCATGGTTGAACTGATTTAGGGGTTTGCTCAATGCTGACTTTCCTTAATATGATGCAATTAACATATAACAGGAAAGTAACGACTTGGCCCTCAGAGATGGATCACTGGTATGAACAGATAAAATATATATTAAATGATTTACAAAGTTTTAAATACTTTGTAAATATTTATGTTTATCATTTATAATTTTTGGCCCTAAAGTAGTGGAAATGAAAGAAATTCCATTCTGACAAGCTGATACTTTTTCCCACATTTGTTTGCAAAATATAACAGCTCAGGAATTGTTTGGTTTATGTCATATGATCTGCATTAGCAGAAGTAAGAACACAAATTAGTTATATTTATTAAATAGCTCTTCTCTGACTGGCCTAGGAGATCTATGGAATTTAAGAGTTTGAGGTAAGGAATCAAAATGCACTGACTCAATTTAAAGTATATAATGTTTTTAAAAACATGGCATAATAACCGGTAGATATCCTATTAAATGTTGTTAGACATGCAATTGATTATGAAATAATTAAACAAAGCATAGTCATTTAACTCACCTACCATAATTCCCAAGAATGGGATACAATTGAAGTCAGGGTTTCCATTTGTTACAGTTCACTGCTGTGAGCTTTCCTGCAATCTCTGCTGAGCAAATGAAATGAACACAGGTTACTTACTCAACTCCTCTGCAATCCTCAAAGATCATCAATATGTAAACCGCTGGGTTTTCTTAGTTTATACATCAGGACTTCGCTCATGGGAGATCCTGGCCATTGCTTTTGATCCTTACCCCCCCCCCCCCAAAAAAAAAAGATAACCTGAAAAAGGTTTAGGATATAAATGGGGGTTGGGGAATAAGAACAAAAAAACAGGGCAGCAAGCTTAAGGGTGTCAGAAAAAGATAATAAATGATGAGATAATAGATAGATATAGGAGAGGAAGAGAGCAAGAGAGAGAGAGGTATTGGGAATATTTAATCTTGTAGCTAAAATTCACACCTTAGAAGACAGATAACCTTATCCTGGACTAAAACTGACTTGGAGAGAGAGACCTGAAAAATATTTTATATAGAATTCTAAATTGCAATAACTTTCCACTCTGTTCTCACTAGTCCAAGCCACCTCCCAACCATTTACTACATTACCAGTCAAGTCTACCTGTGGGAGCCTGTGTCCACCCCTCTAATATCTCCACTCAGTCCTAATGTCCTTCACATCTGCAGACTCTGCTCGTATAGCTTGCTTTTGCCATGCTCACAGCCTGCAGAGAGGGTAGCATCCTGATATATGAACTTATTTACATTTATTTTAATAGCCATTACTTATTAAGTGTTTTAGGATGTTGTTGATGCTTGATAAAGGTTGGAAAACAAATAAATGACTGAATAGACGAATGGTTAATTGGTAAGTGGATGAATGGACAGATAGGTAAATGGAGGCATGGGTGAATAAGCAAGATGACTGTCTGACTTTTGGTCACACTGAACTATTCTGTTGTCACAAAAATCAAAACATAAAGCATTAACGATAAATATCCATCTCCCTAATTTTATAAATGATCTCTTAATTGTATACTTTGTGGTCCTTTAAATCAGCATATCAGGGTAAATCATTCTCCTTAAAATGATCAAAAACAACTTTAGAGGAAAAACACCTTTTTTTTAGTTCAAGAGATATTGAACAACTGCAAATACCCTGCACAAAGAGAGATGAGACCCATTGATTCCATCAACAGTGTGCTTAAACATAGCTCCTAGAAATGAGACACTGATGAAAAGGAGTTTTAAAGCCATTCCCTTTGCACCATTCTAAAATAGTTGATGTTATTTCTTTCTTTTTCTCCTCTGAGCTTTCAAATACTCATGCTGAGATACTGAGATTGTATTCAGTTTGTGAAATTAGTGGCATAAAGCTTCTCCAGCCACCCTTGTTATCTAGCACAAAGACGCTAAAGCAGAATTGAAATCCTATTATATATATTGCATTAAATTGGCTCCCAGCAGGGGATCTTAATTAAAATGTGCTTATTACCTGGGTCCAGATTAAGTGGCGTGGACTGTATCACAGTCTCTGTATTCAGGCAGGAGGCGGGGTGAGCTTAGGCCCTGATTTGCTAATGAAGGCTAATGGTCTGTCTCCTTCCTGATAACCACTGTGGAGGACTTTTATTAAAAAGAATACACATAACCCTATTGCCCCTTCTTAAGTAAATATGTGTAGGTTTTCAAGCATTACTCTCTGAAAGAGACATTTGCATCAGACCTTCCCTTTCTGCAGTGTGGTGATCATATAGTTCTTCTACTGCACCTGGGAAAATTAAAAATGTTTACTGGTTTGCAGCCCCTCATCCTGTCATAGTCCCACTCAAACACTCATGACATCATACTTCCTCCCGCCCCACACTTGCCCTCTTCTGACAAGTCTTCACCTGCACTTTCCATCTGTCTAGAATCCTCAGAGCAGCGAATCTATGGCCCATCAAGAAGCTATTTATGAAGTTAGACTACAAGTCAGGTTTCAGTTCCCAAGACACAAGATGGCTAAGATATTGAGCTCAAAACTTCCAAATGGATTTTTATATATCATTTGTGATATGGGAGACAGAGAGAATTTCCATTTGGACCATCCATAGGACCATGTATTTTTGCAATGTCTTTTTTTTTCCTTTCATTGTATTTCCTTTCCTTTCCTTTCTATGCTGATATGCATCTAAATGCCAAAGCAGAGGAGAAACCATGCCAGCTGAGTATAACATGTGGGAACATCAGCTAATCCAAGTAGCAGGACGCTTTCTCATCCAGGTAAACACCCTCTGGTTTGTCCTCATCGATCTGTGAGTGAAATTTTATCAAGTGACCTATTTTTTCCTCACACTTGAGTGCTTAGAAATCCTGCATATGAACTAAATATTCAGCTGGGTAGCAAAGATCCTATGAAACAGTTATCAAACACCGTTAAAATCAGTGTTGCTGGAAGAGCCAGCATAGTTACATAAATATTTGATGAAGGGGTCTCAGTTATTGGTGCTGCAATCGTTATCTAAATTGTAATGGTAATCCACTACCATTACCTTCTTTTAGAGGAAGGGGCATTGCATACTTCACTCAGAGATAGTAATAACAATATTAACATAGTTCTGACACTTGGCAAGCCAATCTCTCCCAAGCTGGGCTCACTTGGCAATCAAGACAGCAAGAAACCTTAGCAAACAGATTTTTTTTTTTTTTTGGCTGTTGTTCAGTTGCTGGAGTGTCATAGAATATTTGGCATTTAATGCTATGCAAAGTGTTGTTCCTGTTTGATTGTTGTATACTATATAAGCCTTGGAGCATGTCGTGAAGTAATTTAACAACTGGATAACAGGCATTTGGGACAAAACTAATTTCATAGGGAGGCTGATCACAGACACTCAACTTGTTCATAAACATGTTACCTTGCTCTGTAATATCAAGTTCAAGATAAAGCTCTGAGAGGGAAAATCCAGTTATGGGAAAATGTCCCTCAATTCCCATGACATAAAGTCTGTTTTTCATAATAATATTATCTCAGCTCTAAGCACCAAGATGTGCCTTGGTCTCTCTTGCATGTCTCTGTTCAGCTTCCAAGAAATGGACAGTCTAGCTAATAAGTTTGTGTGTTTTAATGAGCTCTGCCCCGTGCTTTTATAACATAGGACAGCTCTTCTCTCTGGTCACCTCTAACAGGTGCTGAAATGGTCTCATCAGTGTATCAGATATAGAACAACAAAAAAAAGAGAGAGAGAGAGAGAAAAAAGAAAACACGAGTGAACAAGGCAGAGGAGGAGCCGTTGCTGATGACAGTCTCGGGAGCCAGTCTCCCACCATTCCCACATTTCCAAAGTCACCTCCCTTGAGTACCTGCTGGGAAAGAGCAGGGTTCATCTTATGATCTCCCAGATTCACCCACCCTGCGGCTGCTGTTCTGTCTCCTGCCTTCTCCCTACTAATGGATGCTTGTCACTGTCAGTGACTGTTTAGCATTGAGAGAACTGTGACATTGATAGAATCCCCCATGGTGAGCAGAGGACTCACTGTGAGAAAAAGCCACACTTCCCTTACTGCCTATCTGCTTTTCTTTCTTCAAAGGCCTGCCTTCTGTTTTAGAATTCAGTGAACTCTTGGAGTGTAAGACCTGCAAGTTCCAACTTCTGAACATATTCTTTATGCACCTGCTGCTCGCCACCTGCACTCATAGTAACCTAATCCATGCCACCTTAATCTTTCACCTGGATTATTGGGGTAGGTTTTCTTTTGGTCTTCCTATTTTTTCTGTTGCATCCCTAGATCCAGCAGTCAATATGATCTTTAAAAAAGTTGAATATGTACAAAATACCACCACACATATAATACATTAAGTATACATTTAAAATAAAACAGACCAATGATACACATTATATAGATTGATTTATAATATATCTATCTCTCCCAGTTCAATGTACACATGAAGAGACAGGGACCTGCATCTTGCTCTAACTAATTCATTTTTATACTTCCCAGTAACTAGATTACTTCCTAGCACACTGTAGAACACAATATATACTTGGTGAATTAGTTAATTATAGAGTACTCAACATCCCTATCTTTGCTCTCTGATTTTACAGAAAATTCTACATATTATCCTCAGGATTTGGTCTTGCTCATGTCTTTCTTCCTGGTAATACTTCTCCCCAATGAGAAATTAATTTAGTCCCCAAATCAAAACCAAAAATAAACTAAAAATAAAAACAAACTAAACCCACAAGGAGAGCCTTTTGCCAGCCAATTCATTATGAGTTTTAGTAATGCCTGACCCTTACAAAACTTCCCTACGGAACAGCCCAGGTCTCCAACCTTCCAATAAGCAGCTGGATTGCACACACACACACACACACACTCATACACACACTCCGTCTCACACACACAACACGTACCTGGAAAGGATAAATGTAAACAACGTGGAAGTTAAAGGATAAATTCAAACCTATTAGAAGACAACAGCAAACTCCGGATTGCTCCCCCATAACTTGAAAGACCACTTCTGTACAATGTGGTTGCTACTTTACGTCACCCTCACGGTGCTTGCTTTGCATCTGCAGAGAAATAGGAACACACACGAACTCACAGCATTCATTGCTTTTCCCTGAGATGTACGGAGCCAGTTCAGGCTCTGGAACTGTGGCTCGTTAGAGCCTCTCACACTTTTAACCAACTGCCGCTGTCCTCTCCAAGACCAGTGAGGGAAAGAAGATTTTGTGCCAATGACAACTAGAATCTCAGTGTTCTGTTTAAACTGATCATGTTTTAAGGAAAGTACAGTGCCAAAGTATTTTTTAAAATGCTTCTTTGGAGATATACATTCATTATATTTTATTTAATTTCTATATATTTTATGATGTTTTGACATTTCTCCTTGGGTGATACCTACATACTGACCCAAGGAAAGATATCCCCCTCCTGCCTCCCTCCACTCCACCCTCCGACTCTGCCCAGCTCCAGCTAATTCCAGAGGGTGGGGGACAACTTGCCTGGAATGTGTGCAGACTGGCCAGTCACGGCTGTACCCACCCACCTTCTCATTGAAATCTCAGAACAAGCCAATATTTCCACAGCCCTAAAGCAACCCAGGACTAGATACCAGATGACCAAGGACAGTCCCTCTGCCCTAAAGCCTGCCAGAATTACTTAAACTAGCCAGTCCCACACTATTTACCTCATGCTGCTTTGCCTTTCCTGGGGAAACCCTACAAAGCCTCTGGCCTTGGTTTTCCCCTCACTCCTGTGCCTGCCTGACCTAACCTGGAGTTTCCCCTGTGGTTCCACGTGTTGGGCCATGGCCTCCTCCATCAGGAGACATAAGAAATAAGTCCTTCTTTCAGTGACATTGACCTCTCCATAACTTCAGATCACCATGGGTACGATCATGTTAATGTAGAGCTCCGTCTGGATTACAGTGACACATTCAAGGGGACTCGTTAGTGAATTAGATACAAACGAGACCTGTCCATGACTGGACCAGGAAATTAAAGCAGAGCTGCTCTGACCGAAGTGTGCGCCATCTGTTGTACCCATTGAGGGAAGCCACTTTTCGAGAGAAGAAGTCATCACATGGTAGTCATGCGTAGTTCACGATTTTGGTTTTCAGAAGTCTCTTCTGCCACAGGCTATTAGGTTATGTTAGTCAGCATACCTTTACCAGGTGCATCAAGAGCAAATCGCTGGTCTCTGGAACATGAACTTCATTTCCTCTCTCTGCTTTTCTTTTCTTTTACTAACACCTTTCTGTGGTCCATTGATTCCACATTTGACATCTTAAGATAAGAAAAAAACCCAAGCACTTAGTTCTGCTGCTTAGTCCTTGAGTCTTCTGAGTGATGGGTGGGAGGACAGAAGTATTCACAGGTGCCTGGGAGAAATCAGGTTTGTTCTTTGAGAATCAGAAGACTGAGATCAGGCAGGGCCATGTGGTGCATGGTAAAGGGTGGTGGGTGCTTGGAGGAGTGGTAGCTGAGTGGGAAAACATGGCGCGGGGGTAGGGGCACTGTAATAACTTTAGGGGCTAACCACTTACAGGATTATTAGGGATATTTTGTTTTAAAGGGTATATAGATGAAACTTATTGCATATAGTACAGAACTTCTGTTAACCAGACTGTTGTTCCTTGTTCATCTGTGACTTAAGAAGTGGAGTTTAATTACACAGAAGGAGCCGTGTCTGCATAGCGCTAAGAATCTTCTTCATATTGCTGATGCTTCCTGTGAACTTTTTCAGAGCTGCATGCCACTCTAGCTTGACAGATGTGCTAACAGAGACAGATGGGACTTTCCAGTCAGGGTTTTGTTGTAGTTGCTGTTCTGGATGAATATAAACACACTTCCGTATGACTGATCCTGTGCATTTTAGTACTCAGGGATTGAGTGGTTTTCATAGGCAGATAGACCCAATTTTATTCAAGACTTTCAGGGGCTTTGTCTTCCTCTGTGTGAACACAGCGTGCAGAGGCAATAATCGAAATGCAGACTTTTTGACAATGGGGCAAGACGAAGCAAAATTTAAAACTCAGCCAAAAAAGTCTGAGAACTGGAGATTGCATGAACTTGGGGCTGGACCCATAAGCAGCTCAGAATATATTCACCCAAGGGGACTCTGTGGTGGAGACGTGCATGCAGGTTTGTTGGGGAATGTCTCAGGAGCTAACACCTATCAGAAAGTGATGGAGGCAGAATCGGGCAAAGAGAGAAGCTGACTGATAACCAAGTTGTAACTAGGAGGCTTTGGAAGATCCTCCTGGGAGCCGGCAGTGGGACTGCCCTTTAGAGTTGCCCCATATTGAGTTAGACTGGCTGTACCTCTGGATTGGCCGAGAATAACCTGGGGCTGAGATAAGACGACACCCAGCGAGAAGCGCAGCTGTGAGCTGCCGCAGCCAGTGTTGCCCAAAGGTGGGGAATGAAGGTTCTGTCCGAAGAGGAATCTGGGCAGGACAGCATCCTATCTACCACACTCAGCCTGGGTCTGGAAATCTAGAGCCAGAAGAGTAAGGGAACCAGAATGCATAGAGAAAAATTAGTTGTTGTTTTTGTAATTAAAAAATGTTCAGTTACAGTTTACATTGAACATTACTTTGTATTAGTTTCAGGGGTATGGCATCGTGGTTAGACAATCCTATGCTTTACTAAGTGTTCCCCCTGATATTTCCAGTACCCAGCTGGCACCAGGCATCATTGCTACAATATCATTGGCTGTAGTTCCTGTGCTGGACGTTGCATCCCGTGACTATTTTATTACACCCCAACTGTACTGCTCAGTGCCTTCACCTTTTTCTCCCAGTGCCCCAAACTCCTCCCCTCTGGCAATCGCCAGTCTGTTCTCTGTCTCTATGAGTCAGTTTATGCTTTAGCGAGAACACTGAGACATTCTGGGGCGCACTGTTCTTGTCGGCCAGGCCCATTGGATGCTGGTTTGGAGTGCAATGTGTTGGACCTCAAGAAATACGTTATTGTATCAACTTAAATAATATGCAGAATTGCCTAGCAAGAATTGTCTTTTGCACTGAAAATGAGCTTTTAATTTCTCCGGGCAATGCTGGAGTGACAAGCTGCAATTAAGAGAAGTGAATTTAATGTAATTTACCTTATCTGGCAAAAGATATTTTACTCAAAGTTAATTGTATGTAAAAATGAATAATACTGTTTTTACTTACAATGAAACTATGAAATCTATCTTTTAAAATGACATTATATTTAAAAGCTCTTAAAGAGAATGGTGTTGATAAAGGAGTTCTGATGTTGAAAATTCAAACATTTAAATAAAAATTAAGTCCAGTGATTTATAACTGAGTTTCCACCATATGTTTCTTAAATAAATCACATTATTTATCTACTGCATTCATTTTCCCCAGTAAATTAAGCCTGCTGAAAAGAAAATGATTTACTCACGGGTACTCAGCTAGCATTATGATTTAATATGTAGGCATTCTAAATATAGTAATGCAAACTAATTGAAAATTTACTAATGATAGTAAAAGGAGGTCAAATATTGTTCCAATTACCAAAAATAAATTGTTTAATCATTAAACAAATACTTACAAGATCTTACTGTTTGCTGAGGATGCTGTCAATGTTGAAGGGAAAAATTTAATGATACTTTCCCCATAAGAGTGTAAACTTGATGGCCAAGAACAAATGACCCACTGTTGGAATAGGAGCAAAGATTATTCATAATAATAACAATAAATTTTATTTTTCACCAACTATGTGTCAGGCATTTTATATATATATATGATTTTTATTAGTAATCATAATAATCTTATAAAGTAAGTATGAGGACTATTCAAATTTTAAATATCAAATTATATATACTTATATAAATATATACATTTATATAAATACATATGTGTGTGTATACATACATATATACATACATACATACAGGGTCCAGCAGAAGTAAGAGCTGCTTAAGTGTGGTTGGCAGGGTAATAATATGTGTGTAATAATTTATAGTTCTAATTTGAACATTTCACCTAAAATGTCACATGGTGTGCTTGAGTGTGATATTGTTATGTTACAGAATTCCATGCCTATGATTTTGTAATAAAAAGGGGGTGTTGTTTGTGCCGGAGTCTGCATATTCTGACCCTCAGATTCCGTATGCATATTTGTCCTAGGTCACTTAGTTTGCAAATGATGAGGCCAACAGTTAAACTCTAACTCTGAAAAAATTATACTTTTAAGTGCAACTCTGATTTTTAGCAAAATACATTATCCCTATGATTTTATTTTTTATTAATTATAATCTATTGACATTTTAAATTGATAACTATGTGATAATTGATTTTGCAAATAGCCATATGAAGTGCGTGTACAATAACCTTTCTTAGTTTTCCAAAATAACCTTAATTCCAAATACTTTGTTTTGTTTTCAGACTGAATTTCTTGGCATATGGTTCAAAAGATGTGGGCATTCTAAGAAGCGTTGTTACTACTATTTATCCACTAATGAAAGAGGTCCAGAGAAATGACTTACCCAGGGTCTCCCAGCTGGTAACTAGGAAACCTGGAATTAGAACTGGGATTAGAACCGCCTTATCTAGTCCTCTCTCCCAGGAAGTTGTGAGGAAGATAGAAACAAAGCCAGAGAAGAGGTTTGAGCTCACACGTGTGTGCAACTTTTTCTTCTGTGGCTTTATGAAGCACTACAGGTCTTGTTTTCTTACACTATCAATGGAAATAGTGTTGGAGGCAAGCAGAGGAGACCTCCCATGGCCACCATCTTATCCCTTACTAATCAGGGAAAGGCATGCCCAAGTAATAAAAGTATGAGAACCTTTCCAATGGGTCCCCTCCCTTCCTTCTTATTATCATCACTATTGAATATTGAGGAAACCTATTTGTTGCTTGGGTTTTATTTTACATTTGAATCCAAATACTGTCTTGACTATCTTTGAAGGTGAGCAGGATTCTCTGTTGCTTCTCGCAGCTCCCAAACCAGGTCTTCATAAAAAAGCAAAAAATGATGTTCCTTTGTGGTTCATGAGTGCATGGTTCATGGAGCATGTCTTCAGAGTAGACTGTTGGATGCAGACGTGAATGGGACACAGTTTCCCTGGTCTGAACACCTGTTGACCCAGCAGCTCACTACCAAATATAGAGCTGAAATCCTATTGTTGTGAACAACTTGTTTTGCTTTAATTTTTTTAAATTTCATTTTTGTTATGGTACTCTTTTTTACAGCCAACTGAAGGAGAACTTCTAGACGAGGTTCTAGAAGGCATTCTTATAAGACAAGAATATGTACTGATTAGAAACGGGACTTTGATGAGGATGAGAATTTAACTTACTGTATTTTGCCATCTATCATGTGCACTTTTTACCCAGATTTTTGAGGGGAAAATAAGGATACACCTCATACGTGGTTAGTACTAATGTAACAGGGTGCAGCCAAGAGGGGGGCCCCAAATAAGGATTTGGAATGGGGTCCAGAACTCAAGGTGTTCAGGAAATATTAGGATGTCCTCACCCCATCCCGCCCCCCCCCCCCCCCCCCCCCCCCCCCCCCGCCTCCTCACAGGTGTGGGTTGGGAGAAGGGACACATGGAGCAGGGTCATTGAGAGCTGTTTTGCATAGCAACAGCTTTGCAGCTAACCTCTGTTGTGGTCATTTAACATATCAATAACATTTAACTGGTTGCCTAGATATGTTAAATTGCTGTGGCCATGCTCTGAGCCAGGGGAATGGAAGTAACTTCCCCACCAAGATGTAAATGGGGGGCAGGTCCCTGGAGTTACAGCGCCTGCGTGGAACCTTGGAGAAGATTGGCTTCATGACATGGGGTCACACCGTCCCAGAGTCATGGTGGTAGCCCAGTAAAGTTGGAAGGATATGGGAGTGCTGCCAAGTATAGCCAGTTGTGACAAGAATAAGAAATGGGACTGCAGAGAAAGATTGTTTTGGGGATTTAAACCCAGACGCCGCAACCATTGGAGGGAGAAGCACGCAGATTTGGCAGAGTGGGGACTCCCATGGCCATTGTGCTGAGAGGACCACGTGGCTGGGACCCTGGCAGGGGAAGAACCATGTGGCTTTGCCAGAGTGGGGACTCCCTCACCCCTATGAGAGAGAATCACAATGCAGCTTTGGCTGAGTGACAACTCCCCTTCCCACAGCCTTGCAGGGGAGAACCACACAGCTTTGCCAAAGTGGGGACTCCCTCGGCCCTGGGAGAGAGAACTACGTGGTTTTGGCAGATTGGGGACCCACGCAGCTTTATAAGTGGGAACCACCACCCAGCTTTAGCAGAGATACCGGCGACACAGCTGATGGTGCTGGGAACCGAGGGAGGCCTACTGGCCCAGAAGGATTACTGGGAAGAACCGGGGGCTGCCTGAGTTGCAGACTTCTATTTCTTTTCCTGAGATATGGTGTCCCAGACTGGGCAAAGGGGGAAGGAAGGACTGTGTGTGTTTGTGGGTGTTTTAAGGGACTTTGGGATTTTGATGAAGACATTAGGTCACTACTTTAAGTTTGTAGAGCATTAAGTAAACATTTCCTTTCCTTTTCATGAATCTCTGGCATTGAGAGACGTCTTTCCTATAAGGCGGTGGACATAACGAACCTGGGGGGTTCCTTTCGGTAATAGGATATTGCTCTCGGCCTCCCCTTGTTCTATAACACTAATTCTGTATCTATATAAATGTTTTTAATTCTTTTACTTATGGTTATGCATTGAAAGTGTAAGTCTAGAAGAGAATGACATTATCTGTGGGGGTCTCCACCCGCAGGGCCTCCCTAGCCACCACGGATGAGAATAAATCTACCAAGAGGTGATCTGCTTGGGGAGGAAAGGTGGCTGACTCTCAAAGGAGATGGGCTGAGAGCCTACTCCTCAGTGGGCTTTTATTGGGTTCATTTGCACAAGAATACAGGTAAAGCTCATTAATCATTGTCAGGCAGTAAGGATCAAACAATAGTTAACAAAGAACTTTGAGGGCCTATTTTGAGTCATTTTGAGTCAGCGTCTATTAGCTAAAGGGCTACAAAACTTTAGGAAACTCATTTCCTGCTCAGGCCTTTATCATTTAATTGAGAGCATTCGTAGCAAAGCAGGTTTCACAGGATTTTACATATTCTTTCTCTGGTGTGATCACTCAGGGGGCCTGCCCTTTCCAGCACAGGGCTGCACCACCCTCTGTCGTTGTTTCAGGCTTAAGTCAGGCAGGGGAAGGAAGGCAGCCAAGAGATTAGGAGACTTCTCACAGACAGAATGAAGACTCAGGCTTTGTCAAAGATGAGGGGTGAGGGTCTATCACCTCCTTTCTCCATACCCCCCCAAGTCTTTCCCTGAGGGCCTCCATGTGATCGTGCCCGTCTTAGGTTGTTCCCCCTTAGGGAATCTTACCCATCATTGGCTAACCGATGAAGCATTGGGAGCCAGTTATGGGTGCAGAAAGAGGAGCAGAAGCAGCGCCCCTGCCAGGAAGATAAGCCTTGTCTCCTTAGTGGCTTATAGTCCGAAGGTAGGTCACTCAGCCTTAGCCATGGGGTGTTACAGCTTCTGAAATCAGGCAGGGTAGTTCCCAACAATTATCCATATGCAAAATAATACCCTAGAATACGATAATCAGTTTGTTTCTAAATATAAATAAATGAATAATTGAATTAAAAAATTAAAATAAAAGCTATTTTTCCTGAAAGTTTGAGCCAAAAACATGGGTATGCATTATATATGACAAAATACAGTATTTTCTTGGTCCTGAAGTCCAGCAAAGTCATTGCCACATGCTCAGCAAACATCAGCTCTATTGAATGGAAATGGGTTTCTATTCAACATGAAATGTGAAATATGATGTATGATATATGAAATGGGTTTCATATATCACAACAGAATCAACTGAATTTTACATATACAGTTTAAAGTAAAATAGTTATTACTATTAAGTAACTACCATCATAACTGTTTATACAGTACAAGTAGTTTACATATACATAATAGTACTATCTATATATAGTGCTATTACAGAGTTCAGAAAGTAATTAGGCGAACTTTGCATCTCCATTGGAAGGAATAATTTTTTTAACAAGTGACAGTGATGTGGAGCAGGACAGACAGGGACTTGAGTTCAGTCCAAGTTCTGACATTGACTAGCTGAGTAAAGATAGTAAGCCTTTTGGTCCATCTGCACACCAGGTCCCAACCACACTTATAAAATTTACCAGCAGAATTTTCTTTCCAGATCTCTGGTCCTAGTATTATCTGGTCACAAGCTAATCCACACTCCTTTAGCTTTATGATGAGAAACCAACTGCAAATTTTCTGACTTCAGAGCTTTCAAGAATAAAGAACTTTAAGCTCTTTATTTTCAGCATGTTGTAGATGCAAAAAAAAAAAATGCAGTCACCTCCACTTTTTCTCCAAATTCTCAGCACTATTCTGCAGATGGCACCATATGTTCTATTTTATAAACTCTGTTTTATTTCCTTAAGGTGTTTTGTTGGAATGCAAAGTAGTAATTACTATTTAAGATCTGAAAAGATAAATATGAAAGCAGGTTATTGTATTAAAAACTGGAAAAGGAAATATATTGACATATCTGAAAATGTATAAAGGAAAAGAACAGGAAGAAAACAATCCCTCATTATGCATATCTTCCACTGGGTTTTTTTCTTTCTTCTTAGGGCTCCTCAGTCCTTCTGTCAACCTCCGCTAAAGTGGATGTCCCTGTCAATTGTCTGTCACTGGTTAATGTCATTCTTAAAAAGACTTGCAAACTTTCTGAGTGACATCGTACCTTCAGCTGATTTGCATTTCTGCCACAGTGAAAATTATTTTTGAAAGCGTATGCATCCTTCTTAGGCTCTGTGAGGCCTTAATTGATGAGAATGTCATCAGATCTGTAAACTTGCTGCAAGCGGTCCCGTCAGAAGGGGCCTCTGTGTGAGCGTGAGGAGCATGTTTTTCATGAGGCATTTTCAAACAAGTTCCAAAATCTTGTCTGGTATACATTGTTATGAGATATTGAGATGACCTATCGCCATGGCCTGTTGCATTATTTTTTGATATTGCAGACTTGGCAGGTGTAGCCCTGAAAATGGTGGTAGTCACTACACAGACTTGGAAGCTGGATTGGGTGACAACTGTGGACCTTTTACTGATCCTGTGACCCCAGGTCCTTCCTACCAACTCTGTTAACCTTGGGTTCCACCTGGTAAAATTGAAGGTCAAAAGTGCCTAACTCACAAGGTTTCTGTGTTGATGAAGTACAGTTAGACTTCATCCTTGGAACACTGGAGGCAATCAATAGCCACTTTTCTTGCTTTGATGGCTGTTTATAAGATAACTTTAAGGGCCGTCTCGTAAGGAGCCCAAACCATGAAACTCCAAGTACTAGTTGTGGGTGTGGTAATGGAAGTTCCTGGATATTGCTACCAAGTTCTTTAAAATGTCCTGTCCGTTGCCCTGGTTGAGTGGCTCAGTTGGTTGGAGTATCATCTTGTGCACTAAAAGGTGGCAGGTTTGATTCCTGGTCAGGGCACATATCTAGGTTGCGGGTTTGATCCCCAGTCGGGGTGCACATGGGAAGCAACAGATTGATGATTCTCTCTCAATCAATGTCTCTCTCTCTCTTTCTTTCTCTCTTCCTTCTTTCTGCCTAAAATCCATAAATATATCCTCGTGGGAGGACTAACAAAGTAAAATAAAAAATAAAGTACTCTGTTTGTTGTCTCATTATATGCATTCTTATCTGAGTACATATGCCATTCATATTCTTTATTTTTCCCCCTCCCTCCCCTTCCTTTCTCCACTCCTTCCCTTTTTTCATATGAATGCTTCAGAAAATATGTACAGGGAACTGATGTAAAGCCATATATGGGTTGGTATTTGCATTTTGCAGATGCAGAATCTGAGATACAGATAGGTTTAGGAACTCACACAAGTTCACTCAGCTGGAAATTGTTAGATCTGGGTAGACCAGTTCTCTCTGGTCTTCCTCCCGTACTAAGCAGCTCTATGGCAGCATTTTTTCCTGGCCATCCTATTAGTATCTCTGATCCAATCACACTAAACCTGCACCTTTTTTTCTCTTAGGGAAGGGCTGATTCCAGACCTAACAGCCGCTGTTAGCATTCTCATACAAGGTCCTTTTACAATGTGGGAATAGCCTTGAGTTTAATTTCTTTTAGAGCAAACTTGAACTCACTTTTCTACGGATGCTATGAAGAGGAAAATAGTCTTGCCCAAAGTTGATAGAGAATTGAAAAGTGAGGTTAATATAAAAGCAGAATCAGAAGCACTTTCGGTGGTGATATGTCATGTGCAAGCCTACAAAATAAATAGCAATTATCACATTAGAAAAATGAGGCTCTTGGAATAGAAACTGTTTCTGACAACTCTGCCTCTGTCCCACTCTCCTGTGTGTCTTGCTCACTTTGTGTCTATCGTTGACTAAATCAATTCATGACACTCCCCACCCCTCGCTTAAGGAGAAAGCTGTTTCGTTCCATAACAACTCAATAGTTAGAGACGAAACCTATGCTGTTCCCCAAACACCCCCTTACCTATTGACTTAATGGATTAGAAAGTATACTCTGTATTGTACTTTACTGGTATAGGAAACTAAGATTACTTGCTCATGTATAATACATTTATGACATATAAAAATAAATTCTTAATCAATGGCATCACATGTTGCATTACAGTACAGTAAATGATAAGTGCTTATTTTTTCTCTCTGAATCATTACAGTAGTCTAGCTATTAGTTATCATTATTGCTATTTTACAGATCAGAAATAGGAGTTCAGAGAGGTATAATGACATATTCAGTTTTACATGCCAAAGAGCAGCAGACATAGAATTTAAATTCAGTTTTGCAGGATTACCTGATTTTAATCTTAAGTGTATATCATGTCTCTAAGTTTATTGTATAGAATATTCACATGCAAATAGATGCTGGTCACTACCAAAGTCAAGTTGAATTTTTTCAAAGCTTGGAGTTATTACTTCTGAATTTTTAGTAAAATCCGATAAGGAAATAGTTCAGCAAAGGTTCATTGTCACCATTTCCAAGTCATTTCAATCAAGTGAAAAAACCCTAACTGCTCCGAGACCCCTTCACGATGGACCTGTTTACCTGTTTCAGAAACCACATGCAGTGGTAAACTTCCTGTATCTTCCAGAACTGGAGTCCTCCAAACAGGGCAGGACTCATGGAGGGAAGTCCTCTGCCCAAACTCTTTCTCCCCTGGGTGCCTTGCTGTCATGGTGTCCCCCACCAGAGAGACCCCCGCTTGTGTTGTCAACAGAAATGCTAGCATCATTGTGAATAATGGACACCGACGTCTCCACAACAGAGGAATGTTTCCTGTTAACCCACCAGCCAAGACAAAAAAGGTTTTCCAAGGCTTGGAGCAAAGTTTGCCCAAAATAGCTTTGCTTCACTGAAGTCTGTCTACAGAGCGACTGGCTTGGCATCTGGGGAGAAGAGAAACAGAAAAAGGGGAGTCCAGCTCCTTGACCCTGTTACGAAGCTGGAGCTACCGTAGACTTTGTGTCTACCTGGGAATGTCTGGAGGCCACGGGAGCAGTCCCACCTGGGACTGGATCATTCACTTCAGAGAAAGCACAGGACTTCTAGAAAGCCGTTGGTCTGGAGCAGTTGTTCTCAAAGCACCATTCTCAGACCAACGCTGTGTATGCGCCTTTGTATTAGAAAGCTGTGGTGGGGAAGCCGGAGGGACTTGGTGTCTTCGTGCAGAGGAAGCTCCGGCCACTCATTAGGTGTAGTCCCATGGTGACACGTAATGCAAGTGTCTGAGCAATTACTTTCCACAGCCACCTAACAAGAGGCACGACTAGCAGAACTTCCTTTGTAGATTACATTTTAAGTCAATGGGATCGGTCAGAAAAAAGTATTCCCTTGAAGTCACGGTGATTAAAAGCAGCAGTTCATTATCCAATAGCATTCTTCACAATATGTAAATCAGACCAGGACTGAGTGAGTGTTCCCAGTTCCGGAGGCTAGAAATCCAAACCACGGTGCCTGCCTGTTTGGTTTCTTCCGAAGACGCTCCCTTTGTCTGGCAGATGGCCACCTTCTCACTGTGTCCTCATGCAGTCTTTTCTCTGAACACTCACATTCCTGGTGTCCTGGTGTGCCCAAATTTTCTCTTCTCAATAGGACACCAGTCAGATTGGACTAGGATCACTCTAAGGGCCCCTGTTTAACTTAAGCTCCTCTTCAAAAGCCCTGTCTCCAAATGCAGTCACAGTCTGAAAAGTCAGGATGTCAACATAAGAAGTTAATGGAAACAATTCAGCCTGGTACACCCCATTATCAAATGCTTTCTTTACACCATGGAGTTGGCTAAGTGCTTTACAAATAAAAGTGGCATGCCTGGCCCCTATGATGTTTTCAGTTATATTTGGGTGACTACTTTACATGTGTTATGTCATTTAAATCCCACAGCATACTTAGGTAAATCAATTATTAACCCTGTCTATAGAGTAGAAAACAGCCACAGAGAAGTTAGGTAAGTTTTCCAAGATTCCACAGTTAAGAAGCAATTCAACAAGAATTCTAACACAGATCACCATGTCTAAGTCAGCCTCCTACTTCATGATCTCACACATCATTGCAAATCTGTAAAACTGCACAATAATTTATATTTGCACCTGGGCTTTACAAATTCCTTGGTGATGTGGCATTCCTAGTCAATGTTGTGTATGGGATTCCACTCTTCTTGTAGTTGATATTAATATGTGTAAAACTACTTAAGAATAAACTACAGAGTAATAGGGAAAGAAATGGGGACAACTGTAATTAAACCACAATAAAATTAAAAAAATAAAAAAACTACAAATAGTCATATGTACATAAAATTATGAATGCATATAACTTCAAACATGGTGATATGATTGATATACAGTATGCTCATATTCCTACATAAGACTCAGATGTTTTGTGAGATGACTAAATGTTTTTCACAGTGCAGAATTTGTTCTTTTCAGTGAATCTTATGTTTTTGATGAAAGGAATTAGAGAACAACTACAGTTATTATAAAAGAAGGCTGATACTAACATTTATTGAAGGTCTTCTATGTGTCAAAATCTTTGAACATTTATTCAGTTCCATCCTCCCTGCAGGTCTTAGAGAATCAGCACCTTAACAGATCAGAAAACAGATACCTGGAGAAGTTAAGTAACAAATCAGAGAATCTGATTGATTCTTGCAAAATCTCCCAAGAGACCTTAAAGTCAGAAAATTTAGGAAGGTGGTTACTAACAGACTTGGGCTGGACAAGGGCTTTGAAAGCCCCTGACAAGCTTTCCTGTGACACTATTTCATGAAGACAGCAGGGAAGTCAAACTTCAGGATTAAAAGGGAGTTCTACATTAAAGAAACACCCCATTGGGGGTGCTGGGAAGTCAAGTGTCACAAACCTGGTAGAGCTTACAATTTCAGAATTTTTAAATTATTGACTGTCCCACTTCATGGTACATGTGTATCAGCCAAGATGCTTATTTAAAATATTTGTCTCTGACCACCCCCATCTTAGAAATTGTTATCCAGTAAATTTTGCTAGTGTCTAGGAATTCACATACTTTATGAATTCCCCCAGGTGTTGACTAGAGAAGTTTGTCCAATTCTAGTTCCTATTTCCAATATACCACATCACCAAGAAACATTGATTCATGTCAGTGGTTCTTCAGCCTAACTATTAGAATGACACGGAAGAGTTCTGCAGGGTGGAGGGCTGTGTGTTTGTTTAGAGTTACCATTGCTGCGGCCCAAACCTGCAGATTCCCCATTAATGGTCTGCAGTGGGGCTTAGAAATCAGGATATTTTTAAAGCCCCCCAAATATTTCTAATGGGTAACAAATGAGCAGGAGTTGACAGTAGTCTCCCAGATATATTATAATGGAGTTAGGAAGATCTTAAAAGGCCAAGATGATTCTCCAAGTGAAGGTATCCCATTTCAATTGCTACTATTAAAGATTATTTCTTTCAGGGTTAAGTACTGTTTTCTCCATTGCTGATACAACTCTTCCAAAATATGATACTACTATACTTAAAAATATCAGTTTAAGATTCCTATGATGCAAAAGTTACAGAACTATAGACAATTTTTATTAAAAGGAACTTAGAGAAAAGGAGCTTCAAAGAAAGTGGAATTGTCCAGAGAGATTAGAAAATTTAAAAAATGAGACAAATTTGGAAGAGACTGTAGTTGTGACATTTGGAGAGTTCTTACATGTTTGTCAGGTCCAGTACTAAACTGTTCCCGTACATCACATTATTTAATCTTTGTAGTAATACCATGGTATGTGCATCATCACTGGGTACATTTTACAGCTAAGAACACTGCCCAGATTCTCAGAGAATATAAAGTGATCCATGGGGACTGGACCTGAAGGCTCACTGTGCATTACAAGACACTATTACTGCACGCTATTCCCAGATCAGTGTATGGGACTTCTCCATGGATGGCAGAGATGTGGGCTCTGAGATTCCAAGTGAGACCATGGTAGCCCAGACGGAAAACCTACACCCCCCACCCTCACCCCCAGGGACGAGCCTATCCCATTGCAATCCAGGTGCCAACGGGGCATATAAGAGACATGTGGGTTTCCTGACCCTTGCTTTATTTTTGTTCTAGATTCATCTGCTTACAAGCCACTCTGCCACAACTTAACAGTGTGCTGAGTACTATAGTCAGTCTGAGAACATACAGTGCAATCTATCCTTTTAGTCCCCTCCATAACAAGGAAGAATTGCCAAATACATTGAAGCAAAGGAGCATCTGTGTTAAGGGCTATGAGTAAAATCATTTTTGTGCAGGACAGATGACACAATGAAGGAAGAAAAGAAAGAAGGAAGGAAAAGAGCAAAGAAGGAAAAACATTGATTTCAGAAACACAAAATAGCCATATGGGGAGAAAAAACCCTGAAAGTTCAAACTAGTTGCCTGACACAGTGGACTCCCCACAGAGAACCCACCCTCCGCCAGGTCCTCTCGACGTCTTTCCTGAAAAAAAGAAATGTCGATAACTTGCGAAGCCTTGTTGATGACGATATAGAGAACCTTCCTTTCTCCACACATCCACTCAATCCTTCAAAAAAGTCCCAATGGATAAGGAGTGCTTTTATAAACCACCCATTTCTTCTGAGTACTATCATTATGGGCTGATTCCTTTGAAAGTGTTTCCTAAAAAAAAAACAAAAAACAAAAAAAAACAAAAAAACGTTAGCTACTGATGAATAGGGATCTTCTCCATCAATAGCAGAAATCCTATAGCAAATATTTACCAGTGCTGAAAAAACACACCTGTGCCCTGGTTTGTTTTTTCTTCTTTTGGTCTGAAGGTTTTTTTTTTTAAATAACAGAATGTATTTGTATGGGCACTCTTTCTTTCAGATCACTTGAGTACCTCTGTTTTTTCATTCTAGGAAAAACTTTTTACTGGTTACTCCTGTTGGGTGGAGCTATTGAAAGAGATAGGAAAAGTAGAAATTCTAACTTCCTTTCATTGGTCCCAAGGCTTCTGTCCCGAAGTGTTTGCAACTCTGCTGTACAAGGCTCAGAGAATCTACTCAGAAACCACACATCCATCTATATGTCTTCTATCTCACTATATTTTCATTTTGATGGATTTTTATATTTCTTTCTGAACTTTATAACTTAGAGATAAAACAAGCTTGACACCAACCACTTGATATTAAAGAATGTACTGAACACTTGCTCTTAAGGGAAAATTGGATCCGCAATGTGACTATTTCTATTTAATGTCACATGGTCACAACTTGTTAAGACCTGCTTTTCTTAAGACTCTTAAATTACACTTATAATGAAAATTCATTTTTAGTGTTTGGTGTGTGCTGTGCAGCAGGGCTCCATCTGTCAGTTACCTGTAATTTTCTTTTGCTAGACTGGTTCCTAATGTAAAGTTCTAATGTAATAATGTTCATTTAAGTATATATCGATATAAATTAATTAAAAAAAACAGTGACTGATTGATGTCTGTAGTCTAGGTAACAGTATCATATCAATGTCAAATTCCTGGCTTTGATATTGAGAAGTTACATAAGATGTAATCATTGGGGAAGCTGAGGGAACTTTAGGTACTATTTGTGAAAATTTCTGTGCATCTGTAATTCTTTTATTTTTATTGTACTTTTTAAATTAACTTTTTTCTTGTGTTTTTCCCATTGTCATTTAGCCTCTGTATAACCCCTCCCCACCACAATCGCCACACTGCTGTCCCTGTCCATGAGTCCTTTTTCCTTCTTTCTTAACCCCACTATCCCTTCAGTGCCCCTCCACATAGCTGTCAGCCTGCTCTCTATCTATGAGTCTGTCTCCATTTTGCTTGTTAGTTCAGTTGGTTCATTAGTTTCCACATACAGTAAAAGGAGGAAACAGATAATAATGCAAAGTAATAAACATAGACTTTGGGACAATGAAACTTGGATTCCTGGCTCTTCCATCTCAGAGCTGATTTGGGGGGAATTATTCCATCTCTCGAAGCTTGATTTTATTTCTCTCTAACATGACAGTAACAGTCTAGGCTGTGAAGTTAAGTTAAAAAAATTCTCCAATAAACCTTGTCTGGAGAAGCTGCTATAAAATGTGATGAGCATGAGTGACACAACATAAAGCCATCAACAACCAAAAAACAAAGTCTGTGTTGAGTTTCTTGCACGTATGGGTTATCTACACCATGCACAGCAGGCCTTAGGCAAAAAGTGCATTTTAAGGTAACCTGCCCTTTAAGACCTTCCTCACTTCCGAATTCCCTGTTTGTGTCCCTGTCCTCTGGCTTTAAGATGGTTGAAAGATAAATGACTAATAACAGGAAGAAGAATTTAATCTTTCTTTGTTCCCTTTTCTCCATTCATAATCCCTCCCCATTGACCACCAGGTCAAGACCCAGACTTGTTGGCTAAATAGATTACTACTGCAAGGCCCTATGATGTTATAAATGACAATCTTCCAAATGCCCTCTTTTGCAAATAAAGCTGATAATCCGTTGTAATTAAAGTTAACAATCCATTGCATTTCATCTTTTGCAATGAAAGCAAGCACTGTAACTTTATAATCCTGAAGAGCCAAGAAGCCACAATTTTTTTTCACTGTAATGATAGAACATAGCATTGTAAAACTCCATTTGGAAAATGATATTGAGACCCCTTAATTGTTTTTTCACTGGTTTCTTATCTAATATTAAGTATGCCAGTGCATTCCTAAAGCATATCATCATTATAGACAGAATTCTCTGAAAAAAAAAATGCTAACAAGAGCACCAGATACAATAAATGGTCTAATATCTACCCTCTAGATTATGTTTTCTAAAATGTATTTGCTAGTGCAAACGTGTACATATGGCACGTTTAATTCCCTTTTTTAAAGAAGCCCTCCCTCTCAG
Organism: Tonatia bakeri; assembly: GCA_004024845.1. Classification (NCBI taxonomy): domain Eukaryota; kingdom Metazoa; phylum Chordata; class Mammalia; order Chiroptera; family Phyllostomidae; genus Tonatia; species Tonatia bakeri. The sequence continues at coordinate 192,133 of PVIA01001627.1, forward strand.
ATGAATGGATTCCTTTTCTTCAGAGTCGTGATGGAGTTTCATCCCTCTGTGTAGAATCTCCATGTCACTATTCGTATCTTGTCAAATCCTCAGTGACGGTTTCGCCATCGACTGGGGACCAGTGACTGAAAGTGGAAATTGGTGCAACTGCTGGAGGCATATGGTCTTGTCAGTTACATGGAGATCAATTCTCGGTGTGTATTTTTGGCCTTGATTTCCATAAGTGTTCTACAGCCTTTGACAACCACATTCTGAAGTTTTAACTGCAAAGGATGCTGATGGATAAGACGACAGCTCCCATGTGACCAAAACAGTGCTGATGGCACATAATGTACAAGTGGAAGGATGTCTATGATCATATCACAGGACCAGTAGGTAGGCTGAAACTCATGCAAACAAGACTACCAGGCACAAGAGGCCAGTGCAGAAATGTTTTACAGTGATAAAGAAAAACAAAACAAAACAAAACAAACCCTCCTTTCCCGACAAGTGACACTTTCAACAATATAACAAAATCACATTGTGAAAATTGTGTCTCATTTTGTCTTATTTTGAATGAAGCCGACCAAGTCACTGAGGTGTTGAAACCTAAAATCTAAATCAACACCTCCCCTCCTATTTCCCGAGTGTGCTCAGGTAAGTTACTTAGCACCTAAGTCTTCAGTTTTACTTGTAAAATGAGAGAAACTTTAAAAAATAGCATTGCTAACTAGTGTGTGTGCAAAATGATGTCAGAACTACTCCACATCACTTTGTACGAGTGAAGCTGCAATTACTTTTTTCTCTAAATTGTGTTAACTTGATTACCGGCTGTATCTAGTCTCAGTGTCTTACTGCTACCACCCTTTCTTCATCCTTAGAGACTAAGGGTCCCTCGAGAACCCTAAGAGTCAAAACAAGAGTCAGGCTCCTAGCTAAACCTGTGTGTAGAGAGAAAGGAATGATTCTGGGGCTATTGGCTCCTAGGACAACTGATACGCTTGCTATTAGAAGCCACCAGCTTTGATCCTCTATGGGATGACCCACTGTCCACCACTGTGGCTTGTCTTGAGTGGAGTCTATCTACCCCAAATCCTGGGAAGAAGTCTTACAACATGTGGGAATTGACTTTCCAGGTAAAGTGCTTTTAGCCGTGATTTCTTTGAATGGGATTCTCCTCACTTTACATAGTGGAAGGCTCCTTCAAGATCCCCCCTCTAAGGCTGATGGTTTGAAGTCCAGACTGGCAGGGCTATCTGCCCTGAGTGACTCCATCATCAACATCCACATTTCTAGTCTCAGGAGTCCCTTTCCAGACATCATTTTCCATTTTTTTTAATCCTCTAGAAACACACATAGTTTCCTCTCTAGCAATGGAGCTCTCAATCTATATCTGGGCTCTGGAACTCAGATACACAAAAGCATAGTTGGATTGCAACAGTCACAACTGTGAATTCATTTAAGAGTCCGAGCTTAAGCATCTTCCTGAAAACCAGTTGTATGGTCTCTAAAAGGGCCCTATTTTAATTCGAAAGGAAAGATATATTTAAAATACCAACAGCTACTACCTCACCTTTCTTACGATAACCGATCACAGCTCATGGGGAAAGATTTAGATGGTGGGATAGTTGATTTTATGTGTCAGCTTGGCTGGGCCACAGTGGTCAGATATTTGGTCAAACATTTTTCTTGATGTTTCTATGAGGGTAATTTTTTTTGATGAGATTGATATTTAAACCAGTGGACTTTGAGTAGAGCAGACTGCCCTCCATAATGTAGGTGGGCCTCGTCCATCAGTTGAAGGTCAGACTAGAACAAAGACTGATCTGCCCTGAACAAGGAGGAATTCTGCCAGCAGGCTGCATTTGGATGCAAACCACACTCTTCCCTGAGTCTGCAGCCTGCCAGCCAGTGCTACACATTTCCACTCACTAAGCCTTCATGATAATGGGCACTGATTTCTTAAAATCAACCAGTCTTCTCTCTCTCTGTCCCCCACCCCAACCCTGTCAAAAGAGAGAAAGATATAGATATATACCATCTTTTGCCATGTATAATGCACACCCACATTTTTGGCCCAAATTTTCAGGAAAAAAAAACCTTTTGTTTTAATTTATAATTCAAATTTTATTTATTTAGATTTAGATTTTTTTGTATTATAAAGGAATTTTAGCATTTATTTTTGAATGTATTATGGTACAGGAAATTGTCTGTAACAAATGACTACAAAACACAAGAACAGATACAAGGTATTTCAGGAACTATCCATGTATGATGTGCATCCTTACCTTTCCCTCAAAAATTTGGACCAAAAAGTGTGCATTATACGTGGTAAAGTACATATATATATCCTGCACATAGAGGACGCGTGTCTATAGATACTGGATGTAAAGGTGTGGTTGCAGAGGGAGATACGGGTGTAGACATGGAGACAGACAGAAATAGCGATAGATATAAATATAGATATGGGTGTGTACGCTGTTAGTTCTGTTTCTTTGCAGAACCTAGGCTAACAGAGAAGGCTTCCAAGCCTTTTGCTGACTATAGCAGAAGTGAAATTAAATCTTCACCTGGGCACAGTGCTACAACACCAGACAGCTGGTCTGATATACGTATTAGTAGTCTTCCGTATAGAATGAAATTAAAACCCCTTAATAAACATTTGGTCTCGCCACGGTCTAGTCTGGCATTGTCTTTGCAAGCGTGTGCTCCACTGAGTGCCACACTGTAGGCGATGCTACTGCCCTGTCTCCTCATCTCCAGATGTTCTCCTGGGAGCCCTAGCACTTGTTTGTAAACATTACAGACATAGAGGGTAGTCACATGGACGGGGGGGCAGCTGTAACCTGGGAAGCGCTACATTTACATGCCTTCATTTTCGCCTGGAATGTGAAGTCCCGTGTAAAGAAAGAACACCATCTCTCATGGGGACGCTTCGGAGAACCTATCCAAAGTGAACTGAATTCACAAAATGAACCCATTTTCACGACTTTCTTCATTGCTTTATAGATCCCTTTTCTCTGTTCCCTCAAGTTCCAATTTAACCCAATCTTGTGGTCTAAAGTATTTGTTGAGTAAATGAGGTCTCCTTGCCCCTCAGGAGGAAAGCGAATTAGCCTTTTCTTATTTGCACAGATCGACAAAAGAGGGTTTTCCCTGACTAAACTGATTGTAGATATCCACGGTGGTGGGCTCCACATAATGTTGAATTTTCTATGAAAAACTCAAGAAGCAATGGATTCCAGCTGCTGATCACAGGATGGTAAACATCAAGTTGCTGGCATCCACTTCTCCTAGCCTTAATGTTGCTGATCATAAGATTAGCAAAGCTCTCTCTCAGATAATATTTATAACACATGAGCATTGGATCAGTGACACTGAACTTAGGTGGTGCTTGGAGAGTTCTATGTTTTCTTTATTTGTTTTATCATTTTCAATGCAAGACTGTGTAAGCACAGTATTTTAACCTTGATCTAGCCAAACTATAATACGAAACACAGTACTGGCCTGTTTCCAAAAGTACCATCCTATTGAGGTTCTTGATTTTTGCCTATTAGCGATTGTCAGTATTAAAGTTATTTGTTGAAACTTTTCTTGAAGAAAATAAGGGAGTTTCACAACTGCATCCCAATGCCATTCTATAGGGCCTGTTTTTAAAAATGACTTTTGTGCATTGTAGAAGCAGCCAGATACCAATGTTTACCAGAATAACAATTTTGATGCTATTTTTCAAAGACAGGCTGAAGAAGGCAGAGGCTGGTTTTTCGAGGCCAAAATACATAAAGGTTCGGATTGTGTATTTACTTGATTTAAAAGTCAAGTGACTAGTCACATTTGTACAGTAAAGAAAATGCCCATGGGTTAACATACAATTGAAAATAAATTGCACAACTGAAGCTATAAAATCCTTTAATCGTTCTTGTAAATTGCTGTAGATTTGGGGATGAGCAAAGGGTACAATTCTTATATAAGACCCCTGACATTTGGAAGTATGAAATGTGTGTGTGTGTATATGTATATTTATATGGAGAGAGAGAGTTGCTCCACGTCAGAAAAAAACCCTACAAATTTATTTACTTCCTTTTCTTAGATAAGAATAATAAATATTTAGAAATATCCAGCATTGCTTTCATTGTTAGCTGAGAATAAAGTTAAGGAAGGCACATTTTTTGAAACATAATAACAATGCAATGCTATTGAGTCGCAACATAAGTAACTCTGCAGTAAATCCTCCAGTGACACTTGCTGGCACTTTATCCACACAGTAACTCTGCAAGAGAGGACTATTCTTAAAAGAGACAATTTCCATAGAAGCAGCATAATGGGAGTTCAATGAATAACCACTCTTTCCTTAGAAATGCTTTGCTTCACTTTGTTTATTTAAAAACTTAGCAGGTATATAGCAATGTACCATTATAGAAATGAGTAAAGCAAGGCTCAGAAATGTTAAAATACATTCTTTATTTACATGTTTATTTAAATCGTGTGAATTATTTAGTATTATGGAAAGACACATTATTTTTGTCTGGTAGCACAAAGCGTGTCTTGTAAAGATGGGCAGAGAGATGAGTCTTTGGAGTTTGTGGTGTCCAGATTTGGGGGGACAGGCTGGAGCAGGTGTGCACACGGTGAATGAGACACGGGAGGCGGGAGGCGGATGCCAGTGTTGCGGAGGGCGGTGCCATCCGATGAGGCCGGTGCCATCCGATGAGGCCGGTGCTGCTGAAACTTGACCAAGCCTCCCAGGCCCCTGGGAGATTTTCCCCAAAATATCATCCCTGAGATGAGATATGTAAAAATTCATATTCTGGAATGGGAAGCAGGAACGTTTAAATGAGTTCAAGCCATGCCAAATTTTTGCTATGTCTTTAGAGAATTATGAATTTAGAAAGTGAAATAAACTAATCACAACAAATGAAAAACTTAACAAATCTCTACAGTCCGCTTCAGTTCGAATTTGACTGCCCGTATTTTACAGAAAGAATTACAGAGATTAATGTACAGAGATTAAAAGTTTTTTTCTCATGACATAATATTATATATGATATGATATGATATGATATGATATGACATGAACAGATAGAGAGCGCCCCACACCCCTTCCCTAGCTAAGAGCTCTGGGCAGAGACAAGCCAATCAATTTCACCACTACACTTTCATTTTTACTCATCCTTTTTTTTGGCTCCTGAGATTCGTATAGCCCACCTGGTCCTTAGTAAATACCCAGTACTCCAATGTTGACATTTCCATGCTGGTCAACAATTTGACAAAAGAAGTCAAGCCGTCTCTTCCAAACACCCCGTCCTCTAAGCATCCCTTAGACGAACATGCCAGCTGAGTTGTTTCCTTCTAAGCACAACTGCTCCAAAGGTGCGGGGCATCAGGATGAACTACGTGGGTTAGCTCTAAAAAGGCTTCAGGAGAGACGGGAGCTCAGAGGGAGCGAAAGCCGGGCAGTCAGCACTGCCCTAACCAGCACCACGCCCCCAACCTGCCTTCTCCTGAGGCTCTGACCGCCCTCTGCCTGGAGAAAGCCCTGTGCAAATGAAAGTTGTCTCGGATCCTGGAGTAGCAAGACAGATATGTCTTTGGGTTGGATCCAGGAGGTAGTGGAATCAAGAATCATAAATTCCTTGGGTGCTTTTGCCTGTGAACAGAGAGAAATACAGGGGACTGGGAGTGTGGCAACGGTTCCCATCTGTTCTCTTTATGTGTAAATGATGTAAGAAATTAGTGACTGCCAGAAGTCACTTGGTTTGCAATTACAGTGTTTAATGATATTAGTATAAACTAGGAAAATGAGCCACTCTATCCTAGAATGGAAAGCTCAGATGAAAGTGAAATCAGCGTTTGAGACACTCTATCACATTGACCTGCTTTGCCGTTACCTAAAGCAAAGGAATACTCTTACCTAACTTGCATAGCAGATGGAAAATCCCTAACACCTGCTGATACAAGATGAAGGAAACTATCCTCGAAGCTCACAAATTCTCATGGCTCCCAGGAGTGGCTGTATTTGTCTCTTGTGGGTCAAATGGGTAGCTGTAATGGAAATTAAATATAGTACAAAGCCAATCTTATTAGAAATTAAACTTTGACCCCTGGTGCTTGTTCTGTGTCCAAATGAGGAGCTATGATATTCATCCTTGTTTTTTGTCTGACTCTGGTAGATCCTGTATTCTGGGGTTCTCGCTTTCACTAAGCCTCTTCACCAGCAGTATAACTGTCCCATGAATCCAGGGCAACCCTGAGTGAGCTATTTTGGTAAACTGAGAGTCAGAAAAAGCATGTGTGGAATGGGCTTATTAGTCTCTGCCCTAAATCAGTCACAGAAAAAATAGTATGGCGATTGCAACTAGAGGCTGAGAATGGTCTTAATTCACCAAACACTTGTGAATATTAAAGGTCAAAAAACACAGTGTGTTGCCCTGGTTGGTGTAGCTCAGGGGATTGAGCATAGGCCTGTGAACCAAAGGTTTGCAGCTTCAATTCCCAATTGGGGCACATGCCTGGGTTGTGGACCAGGTCCCTGATAGGGGACACAAGAGAGGCAACCACACATTGTTTCTCTCCCTCTCTTTCTCCCTCCCTTCTCCTCTCTCTAAAAATAAATACATAAAATCTTTTTTAAAAACCCAAAACCCACAGTGTATCTCTTAAGACACAAGTACAGTATGGAGTTCTCTTTATAGACTATCTTTTTATCAATAATGGAAAGAAAAAATCTGCAAGTCAAGCAACTGTTTTAAGTAAATATTTGTCTGCGGGTGGCAGTAGATTTTAGCAGAAAATGTATGCACTTCGGAGGAAGATGGACAAGAGTTCAGAGGCCCAGTCTGTCACTTGCTAGCTGTATGACTTCAACTTCCTAACTTCCCAAAGTCTAAAATTTCTAATTGTAGAACAGAAATAATTCCAACACTCTCAGTATATCACATTGAAAGTTATGCGAGTTAATGAACATAAAGAGTATGGCATGCAATAGGTGATTATAAATACAAATCTTTTTCTTTAAACCATCAAACCCCATACTTTTAGCAGGATTTGCTGTTTGGCAGATTACCGGAATTCTAATAAAAGCTTTCTTAAAAATTGTAGACAAATATAACTGCTAAAGTTCACAGATGACTTGTAATCTATTAATAGATGCATCCATTTTCCATGCTTCCTGGCTTACACTCAGTTACCAGACACCAAGAAGGTGTTTAGGGTGTTCAGAAAATTCTTCCGACAGTTTGAGCAAAAATTCTTAGACTATCTTCTATTAAAATATTCAAGAAGGAGTGTTTCTTGGAGGCTTGTTGTATGACAACTAACACTTTCTTTCTGAAATGAACTGCTGGAGTGTGAGATCACAACAAAGAAACCAGATGCACGTTTTGCGGCGAAACATTTTGTTCTGCTGCAGTTAAGTTAGCGCGATCAGAGTTATGATCCCTGGCTCCCTTTCTGAAATGGAACAACCCCGGTGCTCCTGAGAGCACAGAGCATCTGGAAGCAGGAGAGAACTTTGGGACCACAAAATCAGACACTTGGGGCATCCCTACTCCTGAATCCCTGAACTAATAAGTGATGTTTTGTCGATTGCTTTAGACATATGGTCTTCTGAAGACTTTAGACATTAAAAAATAGCCTTTGTTATGTATGGTACATAATCATGAAAAACATCCCTTCAATCACTGGGGTGATTTTTTGAGTTATTATGAAAACAAGTATTGGGGGAAAATAAACTCATCTTATATACAACCAAGTTTCACATTTATTATTATATGATGAATAATTATATTATTAATAGCCATAATTACCATAGTTTTGCAAAAAGTACTAACTTGGGAATCTACACACAATTATTTATAACTACCCTTTTGAATAAAATGGCTCCCACTACACATTTATCTTAAAGTATTAAAATTACCCTTGCAGAGTTTCTGTTTTTTTTTAATGCAATATAAATCAATGGCATAATAAAACATTCTTGTCTTTACTCAGAAGCAAAGTAGAAAAATTGAAATAATTTCGCTATCAAAGACCTGCTTGTTTGGTTGCATTGATTCAAGAGGCTTAGATGGGTGTGGCCTGCTCTGTTACTCAGAGCTGGCAGCATTCAGAGGCTGTGCTGCACGCGGAATGGCCGTCAGAGCCCACAGGATGCCAACCAAGAGGTCTTCAACCCCGTCGTGATGACCACGTGCTCTCCCAATGAGGAGCGCCGCAGAGGATCACTGAACACGAACAGCTGGTCCTCCCTGGCACACCCAGTTTTCCACTGAGAAAGAAAATGTCTTGCTACATCTTTCCCGTCCCATGTTGGTCACAGCTGGATGTTGTTCTGCGCTGATCTTTCCAGTTACAAACTGAATTGAAATGTGTGTATCTGTGAGGAAGCAGTACCATTGGCTGATGGGAGTGGAGGATTCCTCCCAGGACACAGGTACACTTTCTGGCAGGTGAGGTCACAGATAGCCAGTGGTAACGCAATACACACACCCAAGTGCGAGTGCTCCTGTCCTGCATTCCTGAAAGAGCTCTGGAGAAGTGGAGGTCTCAGGATGTTTCAGAGGTGGGCCTTGCAGGGGTGGGGGCTCCAATGACTGGGTCTACCCACCGTTTTCTCTGAAGCCCCAGCTTCCCTACATACTTGGTCCCTCCATATTGAGCTCTGCACGTGGAGTCTATATTGAACACCTGTTGTGTCAGGCTCTTTGCTAAGAACCACAGATTCACAGGTGAGTCAGAGAAAGGACTTTACAGGCTCACATGGGAGAACTCACACCCAGATTATTAGAGACCAGGAGGGTAACAGCCCTTAGAAGTATGGATTTGCAAATGGGAGCTCAAGAAACGGGCTGAATAACTCAGCCAAGGAAAGAATGGGGTTTTGGAAATTCTTTTATAAAATGCCAGGCCTTCTCCGGAGAGTCCCCTGGAAGAGCCAACTACCTGTCTCTACGCAGGAGAAATGTATCTCCACTGCCACTCCCCCCTCATTCTTCAAGCAACAGTGATGGCAGTGGCAGGAAGCCAATGGGAGCCTTCCTGCCGACTGGAGCACAGCAGATTACATGGAACTGCTCCCTAGAGGGAATAGGGGAGAACAGGGGGAAACAGGGAGCATCCTGGAAGAGATTACATCCGAATTGAGCTCTGAAGAATAAGAGCTGGCCAGTTGGCCAGGCAGGGAGAAAGGGAAATGCATTCCAGAAAGAGGCAACCCCACGCCTCTTTGGTCCAGAAAGCATGGCCAAAGTTCTGTTTCTCTATAGAGAAACGTTGGTTTTGATTCAACAGGGTTGGCTAAGGGTCAAAATTGGGAAATGTCTTCAAGAAAATAGCAGTTTTAAGGGATATCACAAGAAAACCTGAATGGGATGAGGACGCTGCCTTCCGATCGGAAAAGGGGAAATTAGATATGGTTCCTCTCTCTGCCACGAGGGCCAGGTGAGTTTTTGTCACTTAGGGTTTTCAGAAGAAATAGATGAGATAAATTCTTGTCCCCATGCTTGGCAACTCGTCAGCACTGACTGAATCTAGTTTCTTCTCTCCCTCACGCACCTCCCAAGCGTCCATTCTCAGTGCATGTGGTCTGAAGGCCTCTTTTATATGTCAGTAAACATCCCGAGAAAACATACAGAAGAAATTTTGTTAGAAGAAAGTTATTGAATAGGAAAGAAAGATGTTGCTTGGCGTAATATGTTAGTTTTATTCTACTCATGGCCCTAAGCACTGCCTCATAACAGACAAGAAAATAAATGAATTTCTTCACTCCTGCCTAACTTTCATGTACATGACACATAAATAATGTACAAAGGTGACTTCTGGCCTGGTTTGCTTTCTCTTTCACTCATTTCCCAGTACCTTTTCTGAATTCTAAGGATGTCACCTTATTATGAATAAAAGACCACATTAATCGCATTTCCAAGACAGGTAAAAGCTGACCTGTAATGCTAGTTAGAATCCGAGTAGTGCTTTCTACATCTGGACACTATTTAACCTATTAACTTAACCTTAATTACAAGCCTATGAGTTAAGTCCTGTTATTATTCCCATTTTAAAGAGGAATCACAACAAATAAGCTATGTAAGGTCACGTGTCAAGTAGGCAGTGCAGGCTGAACTTCTACCCAGGCGATAATGTTGATGACCATGCTTCTAAGCACTGTTCTAAGGAAAGAAACACATGGCAGAGAAATCAACAGAGTGAAGATTTTCAGTGCCTCTCTTCTTTCCACCAAACTCAGTTGATTAAGGTTAGGTTTCAAACGAGCCATCCAACACTCCCTAAGCACACCATCTTGAAGACTAAGAGAGTGGTGTGTGTAGGTGTGCATGCGTGTGCATGTAAAGGTGCTTGTCTGTGCACCAAAGATGCAGATCCAGTGAAGGTAACAACCAAGCAAACACACGCCCACTGCTCCCTCTGTTACCTCCCACATGCATTCCCAATGTGGACATCACCATTCCCACATTGCCAGTAAGGAAGCTGAACACAGAGTGGCTAGGAGACTTCTGCAAGGTGACAGAGTTGAACGTGGCAGAGCCAGAACCTGAGTGCTGATGTCTACATAAAAAAGGAGACAGTATTGTGAGAGCATTTAGCAGAACCCATCGCATTTGCTGGAGGCAGTGATGGGATCAAAGAAGGCTTTCCAGAGGAGAGAGGACATGCAGTGAGACCTGAAGAATGAGTGACGTGAACTCACCATGGAGGAGCAGGGAGAGCAAAGAGAGCCTGGCTTGCATGGGCGACACCGAGGAAAGGCCAGGGTTTCCCACCATGGAGAAGAAGCAGGGCCTGGTGCAGGAGGAGGATAGGTAGGCAGGACCCAGACATTCAGGGTCTTGTGGGATATGACAAGGATGCTAATCTGTGTATCGAAAGAAAAAGACAACGACAGCAGGGATGCCACGAGCATTTTGAGCGGGCAGTGAGGAGGTGGGTAGGGCAGAAAGGAACAGATGTGCAGTTAACCGGAGCAGATTTGCATTTCTGAAAGCTGACTCTATAGGTAGAATAGCACGGTGGGTTCACGTATCCCAGTTAAGCAGCTCTGTTCACTCAGAACAGAGCATTGGCAGGGGATGCAAATGGATGCATTTGAGGAATTACAAAAGTCAACTGAACACACTGAGAGATGAGATAGGTGGCCAGAGGGACCTCGAGGTGCAAGCCGGACTCCTGGCTGGCTGTGCTGCAGCTTTGCGCACTGTGAGGAGCAGCGTGGTCTAGGACGACCCACCTGCCAAGAGACATGCGGCGGATACATGTTAAAGGGTTCTGAGCAATATGCATGTATTTATATCCAAACATTTTCATACACCCACCTACAGGCCTTAAAAAGAGGAGAAGCATCATGACACCAGAACAGTAAAATCTGGTGAGCTGCATGCATGGCATTCATACGATGGACATAAAAGAGAAATCTGCACTCTTTCTAGATCTCAATGACTGATTCCCTAACTGTCCTGAAACAGAGGGTCTGGCAAGCACAAGAGCTAATTCCTCTGAGAAGTTCGTTTTTCCCTCTCTAAGACTAGATTCTTTCCTGAGACAGAAGAGCAGGTGGCATGCCAGCGATGGTGGACACCATCCGAAATCGTTCCCTATTTTAGAAATCAGAAAACTGAGACTTGGGGAGCACATTACACATGCAAAGACCACAGAGCATCGTTCTGCATAATAATTCTACTGAACTCTCATGGATCATGCACCACATTGAGTTCAGAGTCCTTTACAACTTCCTGTACCATTCACCGCAGGGCGGAGGCACCCTTGTGGATCCAGTATTATGCGCTCAAACACTGGCATTTGCATGAATGGAGTTTTGCTTCATTATGGGGTTATTTGGCAGATTCAGTAATGTTACGGATGTGAAACAATGCCAAGTCCAATGTCCCATCATTGAACTTACTCAGAATCTTTACATTCTATTTTATAAACTGTGATTTTTTTTTTACATTTCTTCCTGTTCTTTTTATTATAAATAATAGTGGTTGTCTTTTGTTTAAGGTTAAGATTTATATCAAGAAGAATTTTTGATTATGTATTCATGTGTATGTATGTATGTTGTGTGTGCATACATTTCACTTTAAAAAACTTCAACATTTGTGCATGCTTAGGAATGGAAACCAGCATAGGCCATGGATACTGGATGACCCTGTAGTTGACTGACACCCAGAACTTGCTATGACCTGTCTTCTTGCTTGCGCACTAATCCTAAAGAGCCTAGGAAATGAAAAACTAAAAATTATGCATCGGGCAAAGGGCATGCTCTTACATCATATAACTTTAGGATTTCTCTCCAAGGGGTGAAAGAACAAAACCTGGATGCTCTGTTGACAAGACCTTCCCTTCCTACAGTATTGGCAGAGTTTAGCACAGAGGAAGGCCTTGGTCCAGGCCTGGGGTAGCATTCAGACTTTTGGGATTCCAGTCCTCATTGTTTGTGCCCAAACCCCACACAGGCAGCAAACACAAGGCCTACGGGCTAAATCTGGCCCCCCACCTTGTTTTATCTGGTCCAGCACCTTGTTTTTACCCCATGGCAGTGCCGAGCTCCTTGCCCCTAGTTAAGGAGTAGTTACATTTATACAGTCCCCAAAATTACCTTCAGTCCTCTGAAGGCAACCTAGAGGATGATGTGGCCCCCAGTGAAAATGAGTTTGACACCCCTGGCTTAGGGTAAAATGCCAAAGTCTCTGAACTTACATTTTCTAGGTGGTAAAGGAGAATAATAATTGTATCTATTTTGTAGTGGTCTTGGGAGGGTTACATGAAGAGAATTGCAATGAAGTTTTCAGGGTGATTCTGGCATGAACGTTAAGTACGCTGAGGACGATGACGATATACATAAAAAGTTGAGAAACATTGGCCAGCCGGCCTAGTCTGTGCTCCACAGATGGAGGAAATTCGTGACCGTGCCATTGGAAAATAAGACTCTTCATGTATCTGGGCCAGAGAAAACCAGGTTTGCGGTGGTATTCTGAATAGCACGTACTTACTTCTGTGAAGAATACCTAATTTCTCTGCAGACAGACAGCGTGTTCTGTAAGTGTCTCCTGTTTGTGCTGGTGTACTCCTCAATTGATTAGCCTCAGAGAAAGTATACAATAAAATGTGTATACTTAATTAACTGAACATATAATACATGGGGTGGGGCAAATGTAGATTCACAGTTGTTCACATGGAAAATAACACAATAATGAATAAATAACAATACAAGAATACAAATTGTGTCACATACAACAGCAAACCTACTTTTGCCCCACTCTGTGCCCTCACATATAATGTATTTCCTATGCATTAAAGTATGTATATTTATATGTTTAACCTTTTTCATTCAGGTCACGAACTTTAGGGGATACTCCTTAATAGGAAAACTGGCATAAGATGACTGGTTTGCACGGGGCACTGTCGTGACACTGCCTGGAGGATTTAGGTAGCAGAATGGATGTGTGGAAATTATGCAGGCTTTCAACTAAACATAGGCCAAGCAAATTCCAGGATTTGTTCTGTTTCCCTGGGAAAGTTATCTAACCTCTGTAATCCACCTAATTTCAAAAACTGGGCTCATATAATTGTGCAGTTTTTGAAATAGATGAAAAAATAGATAACACACATTAAGTGCCAAGAGTACGTGAAGAGCTCAGACAGTGTTGATGCCCAAGTCTGTGGACTAAAAATACCACCTAAGTGATGCAAAGCCACTTGTCTGTTCAGCAGATGAATTAATGAGTAGATCAATTTTGAAACATTCATGACATGAAAGCTCCCTGACCTGCGGGTCAGGAGTCCTGGGTGTCCGTTCTGGCCCTGAGTGGTTGTGGTTCTGAGCAACCGGCCACCTCACTGAGTAGAAAACATATGGCACGAAACCTGTGTGCCAAAGCCCAGCTAGAACCTGTGTTTCCACGCTCCCTGTGTGACCACCAGCAAGTTACGTGAAGGACACAGACCTCAGTTCGTATATCTCTAAAACAAACCAGTGGCCTAAGTTACCTGTAAGTGCCCTCCCAGCTATGAAATATATCCTGACTAACGCCTAACTGTAAAAATACTTCAAAAGGGATCTCCTCTGATTCTTCCCTGACTATGTGTTTTAACACGGCCTAGGACGTGGGCAGTGGGAAGGAAGTCCGAGGGGAGGCGGGCCCTCTACTTTCAGTCGGTACTTGAATCCTAAGTCAGGTGAGTGTTCTCTTAGAGTTAACTTGGAAGAGCTTCTGGTAGTTGTGCATCTTTTTAAAACAATTTTTTTTCTGTCCTCAAGGAAAACAAATGTATGTCCGGTCAATGGCAGTCAGCCACTGTCAGGAAATTCATGCATGGCTCAGTGTTTCTTTTACATTTGCAGAGTCCATATGTATTTTAATTCAGAGCCTGTATACCACCTGGCTGTCCTGTCTGCCTGCCTCACAGAAATGAATGGTGCTGTGTCACAGGAGACAGTTGTCCTAGGCGAAATGAACCAAGCAGATCTTAGAAAATTAACAGATATCCATAGAATGAAGGAAAAGCCTGGAGGATTCCAGTAAAATATCCCACTATGTATTGAGCCAATATAAACACCCCAAAGCCAGTGGCTCAGCTTCCACATTCGACACTCAGAGAAATGGTCACTGTTACCATTGAAGGGTCTTCCTATGTACCAGTTACACTGCACCCGTGTTATTTTACACATGTGGAAATTCAGGTTGATGGAAGTAACGGTATTGTACCTTGGGAATGGAGAGTAAAACCTATGTGCCACTGTGTCTTTCTGATGACGACATTTCCACTTCGGCAACTTGCACAGTGCTTGCTGTTCTGGTGACCATGCCGTCTGTTTGAGGAGGAACATCTCTCTGAACAAAAGAGAGAGAAAAACTGAATTAAGAGAGAAAAGGAAAACAAAAGAGTGGTGAAAAAAATATGTAGAACCCAAAGAAAAATGATCTTGCCACAGAAGATGAAGAGAAAAAAGGAAGGCAGGAAGACGGAGAGGAGGGATACAGAAGGGAAGGCACGGAAAAGCACTGCCGGAGAGCGGGGAGCCGAAAGGAAGTCCTGCAGATGGGAGTTTGTGTGACAGTGCGGAAGAGAAAGGAAGGAGCTAGGGGACGTGCTCGCGTGCATGTTAAAATCTAACGGTTTCCCTTAAGGAGTGGGTATTAATGTCTCTTTTGATCAGCAAGTCAATGTTTCAACTGCGTTATCACTGCCTTCCTTGTGGCTTTTCATAATCATTCTTGAAATAGAACTGTTTTTGCGGACATGCTGGGAGTTGGTCTTCTGACTCGACTGATTATTTAATTCACCCCAAAGCTGTCTGTCTGTCTGTCTGTAAGCCAAGGTGTTCATGCAGATGCAAAGCCAAGAAAGCTAAGAACAATAGTGACATCGTAGAGCAAATTAACTTACATAATGGCCCTGCCAATCCAATCTCTCCTTAAACTCTATTTTGTTGGTTTATACAAAACTGCATGTGATGTTCATTGAGTTTGCTTTTTTTCCATGCATCAGTCAGTTATTCCAGCTCCTACTAAGTGCCAGGCATAGATTAGTGCCATAGGAAACAGAAGGAGTGATTCCACCACCCACGAGAAGTATACAAATGTTATGGACTGAATGTCTCCCGCCCAAATTCCTGTTGAAGCCCTAACTCTTAATGTGATAGTATTTGGAGGTGGGGCCTTTGGGAAGTAATTAGGTTTAGATGAGAGTGATGCCCTTATAATGGGATTATTGTCTTTATACAGAGGGAAGAGAATTGAGATCCTGTCTCCCTTCCCCCTCTCCCTTCCCCATCCCTCTTCTTTCTCCTCCCACTTTCCAGGACAGGCCTTGTAAGCACACAGGGAGATGGGGACCATCCACAAGCCAAGGAAAGAGCCCTTACCACAAAACAAACCTTCTAGCACCTTGATCTTAGACTTCCTAGCCTTTAGAACTATGAGAAAAAAACGTCTATTGTTTAAGCCACCCAGTCTGTGGTATTTTCTTGTAGCAGCTCTAGCTGACTAGGACAATAAGTAATGCTAGGCACAAAGGTAGCTGTGAGCGCCGCGGCCAGGGAGCCAGACTGAGAACAGTAAGGATTTTCTAAGTGCTGCTGGCCTATGCTACCTTAGGACAGGAGGAGAGGATGCCCTTGAGTGGAAGAAATCAAGGAAGCTTCGTGAAGGAGGTGAGCTGGCAGCATTCCTAAGAGTGAGCCTGGTGCAGCAGGCTACTGCAAGCCGAGGGAGGCATGCAAGCGTATTTGGCCAAAAAAAAATTATCTAATTGTCCAATTTGGAATGATTTTTCGTGGTTATCTCAAGCACAACCCTGACATAAATCTTAAGAGTGAGTCCATGCTCAGGTGTGATCAGTTAGAGGCGTCTGCCGTGGTCACAGGACAGGAGAGGTATCTGCGGGACCTGCCATCGCCGGGGTCTGGAGGACCGAGCACTGTCTGGAATGGGGGAGGGGAGGCCTCACAGTGGGGTATATGAGGTGGTCAGTAAAGGGAATCTGGGGCAGATGAAACAGCCTGTGGACGTCAGGCTGAGGAAATTATACACGGTGAGAAAATGACATACTCATCCATTTGGTACTCACTACATTCTACATAAAAGTCCAGGGGGACGAACTTTGACTTAAGCTCATAGCTATTCCATCCGTACACACAGACGTGGTCCATCCTTTATCATTCCCCAAATGTTAACAATCCTTTCAGACATTTTATTGTCCCTACTACATATTGCCTCGCCTACAGGGTCCCTATGTGGGTTAGTGACATGTTCCCGATTCCCAGATGTTTAGTAGGCATGAGAGAACAGACATCAGATATCTAGACAATACTGAAGTGTGAAGTAAGTCACGGCAGAGAGACTGTGGAGGGGCAGAGACAGCAAAGGCTTGTTATAGGAGCTGCCTGCCTGGGTTTCTAGCTGGAACTTGGAGGTCGGGCACATTTCTGGATGTGCAAGCTACCAGGGAATGTGAGGGAGAAATTCTAGGCTAAAGAAATGAGTGATAATTTGGAGAGAGACAATAAAGGCTGCTGCCTGCCTGCCTGGCAAGACAGAATCCTGTGTTACAGTCGGACTATATACACAGAACCCACCGACCCCTCTGACCCCATCCCGTGGTGCGTTTGCTAAACTGTTGTAAGCCCCTGCTGTTTGCTGGACACTGGAACAGGCTCCATTAGCACACAATAAAACTAATAATAATTCATAGAAATCAGGAGGCCTGTGCTGGAGCCTGGGGCTCCAAAAAAAGAAACTAACAATATGATAGGCAGAAAGATAGCAAGTCCAAAATGCACAGTCAAATAAAAAGCACGTTTCACAATGCTCCAGCTGGGTTCAGGCCCTCCAGTGTTCCTGCCCGGACTGCTGCAGTGTAATACCGTGGCTAAAGGTAGGATCTCTGAGTCACACTAGCTGTGTGATCAATGGCAAGTTCCTTAACCTCTCTGTACCTCACACTTCTGGGCAGTCGGTGAGTTAAGTGCACTTAGAACAGTGCTATTTTATGTCCACTGTTGTTTTGTTATTATTGCGGGTTTTCCTGCTTCCCAGCTCCAGGAGTATATTTTTACGTGACTATCATAGAGGTGATAGATGTGTCTACACTTCCTGGATGTTCTTCAGCAGAGGCTCGATAGATTAATGTCCAATTTTCTCAGCCTAACGGATAAGGCCCCTGAGCTGGTCAATTTAACTTTCTGGGTGCACAACCCACCGTATATTCTCCCGTGGAGCCACACTCCGGCCACACCTGACGACCTGCTAGAGAAGTTAAGTGACTCCCCAGGTTAGAGGGCTACGAGGATATTCCGGGAGGTTAAGTGACATCTCCAAGGATGCTCTCTAACTGGTAAGCCATCCCCATTTCTCTCATTCCATTCTGCTGCCGCTCTGGAGAGCTGTCATTGTACCAAGATCGTTCACTTTGTCTCTGCCACTCGACTGAGCTTTTGAGGACATTTTGTCTCATTCATCTTTGAATTAACTGCACCTGGTATTAAGTGGGGTAACAACCTGGGAATTAATGCCTGCTGGATGAAAGCAAGTAGTCATGTGGATGTTTTTATATATGCACTTATTTCTACATTAATAAGACACTGACTTCTAGTGGGTTAATCAAACAGACGAAATATTGTTACTGCTAAGCGCTCACATAATGCCTTAGCTCTTAATGGGAAATGCTCATGGTGAAATTTTTAAAGGGAGTGGCAAGCCAGACAAGGACGTCTGCCGATCAGGGAGACGCCAGCCCTCACATGTAGAGCGTGGACTCCAGCCTCTCTATTTGCAATATCATTATGGAAAATGATGGATAATACGTCACTCAGAATTTCAGAAAACTAGGAAGAGTTCTACTGCTTTGTTTTGTGTTTTGGTCTTCTATATCAACACAAAAATATCATAACTGTGGCCATGTGTACAGTGGACACAGTTCTGTCACATATATTTCACATTATTAGCTTCACATTAAACTATGGTCTAATGACAAAAGCGAGGCAAAAAGTTATTTCTGCCCAATTACTCACAAAGAGCCTGAAGTTCTGGGAGTTTTAAATGAGGGGTGGTAGAGTTGGGAACCGGGACTGCAGAAGAAGGAAAATCATGAAATCTATGTAGATATCAAAGTGACATTGATAAAAGACCACTTTCACAAATTAGCATTCCCATCCCGACAGACTCCATCAGCAGGAACAAATTTCCAGGGCAGGGAGAGAAGAGGGCAGGGAGGGTCCTGTTACAACGTATCAAGCAATGCCTCCCCGAACCTCAATTTCCAAAGACAAACAGATCAAAACAAGGTAGGAGCACCAGCTATTTCAGGTTCTGAAGGCCCTGTCCCCCCTGGTAAGCGATAGGGACCAGAATCTGTCCCAGATGCTCTGCCTCCAAACTCGTGCATTTCCAAAACGCTTTCCTCCAGAGCTGTGGCCTTGAAAAGAGCTCTGTCTGCTGTGCTTTAAAATTGGGAACATCCAGAGATGTTACCCAAGTCCCAAGGACCTGGCCACACCAGGCAGACCCAAGGAGCAAGAGAAGACCAGCTAGAGTCTGGTTATTTCCTCTTCTATTTTTTCTCATCGCCTTTTCTACCTGCTTTTCTTTGTAAAGCGTTTCTTCCTTTTTCTCCTTTCCCTCACTCAGTGGAGTGCTAGTCAGTAATTCAAACAAAAGGAAAACATAAATGGTGCTTCAGTACGAAGTCCTGGGGGAACACAGTGATTTATATTCCCTTTCTTCAGCAATATTTGCTATAAGGCTACTGAAGATAATATTTAGAGGAAGTGGATATTTTGCCACAATTTCACCTTTTAATCCTTAGAGCCTCTCCTGGGTATCTGTCAGCAGTTCACGAAGACTTTAACATTTCATGAGCAATATGTTCACTTCCCTTTACAGTGGCAAGGAAAAAAATAAAAATAAACTCTCGTTGATGAGGACTCCACTGTCTCTCCATATGAAACTGGGTAATAAACCAAATAAAGCAGGAACAAAACAATGGAAGCAGGTTCTAGTTTTGTTTATTTTTCCCCCCACATACTCTGCTGCAAATCTGTATGCTGGAAAGCCTCCTCTAAGAAAAAGAAGAAACGACAGTGGGATTTTCATCAACCTTCATGGAGGATGTTAGCGGGAGGCGATGGGCATTGTTCTGAAATATGCGTGGGGCAGGCAGACGGAGATACAGGAGCGCCGTACTGTTTGCACCTGACCCCTAAACGCAGTTCTGCGGTGTCCAGTGGGAGAGATGGTGCTGCTTACATTCCTCATAGCTCCCAGGCCTGACGTTTATATCTCTAAGAGTTGATTTTGTAGGAAATCAAAGTTAAGAAATCTGAAACATTTGATATTGAATAACAACTTTTCAGGTCAGGAGGAATTCTTCATGTGTGTATATCTTCACCTTTAAGGGAGCACTTGACTTGACAAATGTACTTTGAAAGGATGCTGATTTAATATAGTTTTTCCCTCCTCTGGCTGTAATCATTTGAATAGTGTGTGTGAGTGTTCCTTTTTAAAAGTCCATGTGCCATCTGTGTGATATAATTTTTTAATCGACTCATGTCTTTAAGAATGTAAACATTTGTTTTAAAAGGGAACTTATATCTATACCTAAAAATAAGAAAATCATTTTCACTTGCGGTAAATACAAGATAAACTTGGAAATAAAATGAATGAATACCAAACAATGCTCTTAACCTTCTAACAAGGCACCTGGGCTATGCTCAAGGCTCTGAGCCCGAGGCGAGCATTCTGTTTAGAGAGACCGGCACTGGAAGGCAGCTGAAATGTTCTCTCTTGACATAATCAGAGGGTTGAAAGAGAACTGAAAAGCAAGTAGCTCTCCCACCATGAGATCCAATGGTATTTATTTTCCGCATCTGTATTCCACCGGAAATCACCACTGGGTGCATACCTGCAGCGTGACAAACGCTGGGGCCCCCTAACAGGTTTGCAAAGCCAAATGTGGAATTGCTTTCAGTTTCAGTCTTTGGATGAGAAATGGAGGCGATTTTACCTGCATTTCCAAACAGTTGAGAGGGTTACGTGGAGCAGTGTTCTGTAAAAATGCCAGCGCATACCCATTGCTCAATTAACTCTGGTTTCCCTGAACCCCCAATACAGTTTGTGCTTTCATCCTGTCTATTCTACGAGCATTAAGGCTCCATTCATTTCAAGCCCACATATCCTTTCTTCACTCAAAAGTCTTTTTTAACTTGTATAAGCCACCCCTCATTTTTCTAGAACACTCTGAGGCGTTTGGAGTCCTGAGGAAATCACATCCAATATTGTGACAACTTCCTCAAGTATATCTGTCTGTGCTATTAAAAGCTACACCAGCAAAATAAACAGATAGACGTGTCGGGTGCAGTGAGAACAACACCAGGTGTTAGGCTGGTGGAGTCACACCAGACCTTGGATCAGCAACCTCCGTACCTCAGCTCCGACTAGGAAAGACTTCAGAGCTGAGATTCAAACTATCACAGAAAGTTTATTCAGAAAGTCACAGAGGTAGAAGAGTGAGCCTTAGAAGAAATGAACTCAGGAAATGAGTTACAGAGGCAAAAGGACCCTTGCAGCCTAGGAGGGAGGAAGGTGAGGCACCTGGAGTGAGGAAGGAGAGGGGGAGCAGCAGAAAGACATAGGCGTGCTCCCGGGAGGGGGAGCGCGCTGGGTCCTCCATCTTAAGGGCTATTAAGGGTGGAGATTTTAGAGGAGATCCCAGGGGAGGCTCTCAATAGAATATTCATCAGCTTTCCAGGTGTGTCCTTTCAGGGTCTTGGCCTCCACTGATTGGTTGGCACCAGGGCAGAGAGTTGTCAGTCAATGCATCTGGTCCTGATGTTAGCTCTGGCATTGCTTGTCTGGTTTTGCTGCTTTTCTGGACCTGGAGCTGAAATGCAACTGAGGCCTAGATGTGTCAGATGCGGCTCAGAACCTCATTGTCCTTGAAGCTCAGTGCTTAAGGGCTGTTCTCCAGCCTCCTTGGATGCTCCCCCTCTGAGAGGGTTTAAGCCACCTGACCAGCAACGTACCAGGGAAGGAAACGTCAAAGGAGTGTCCGAACCACATGACCAGTGAGAGGGAATGTCAAAGGATCTAAACAAGACCAGCGATATGCTAGGGGAGGAAAAATCCCCCTAGGACGGAGGTCCTTATTTTCCCAGTGTTGCCCGTTGCTAGGCAGCCAGGGCATTCCACCCTGGTGACCTTCTGTATCTGGCCCATCCTCCTAGCTTAGCTCATATCTTTCTAACTGCCTACCACAGACAGATAAATGAAAAAAATATTAATAATATAATAAAATACAGGTTCACTACCTCTGGGCAGGGAAAAGGGGAAAGATTTTGAGAGCCATGAGATTCTGCTCATAAATGAGGCTTTGAAATCACATCACTTGGGTGTAAGATCTTGGGGGAAAAGGAAGTTTCTTTCTTAAGGCAAAAACAGCTTTAAAGTCTCATTAGGCTCTTTTTAAAAGGCTTCTTGAATATCAGATATCTTTTCCAAACCACTTCATTGATTTAAGTGCAAATTAATCAGAAATGCATGGTTTCCATTTCTCTGAGAATACACATGGATTTTTACATCCAGATGCAAAACACCTTCCCTGTTTTCCATCACTTCAATATTTGAAGTAGTTTAGGTACTCGAGACTGACTCAGTGCCAAGTCTTGCTCTTGATTTTTACAAAACATGAGAAGCTGTGACTTTGGCATGAGATTTCTCTGGCTCTCTCAATGAATGCCAAAGGAATGTGCATTCTTAGAATTCCTACCAGAAAAGAAGTAATGAATAAGCAATGTGACCTTGGTCATCTTTCTAGACAGTAGTGAGGCAAAGTAGAAAAAGCTAATGTGTGCCTGACCCGTGTGACTCAGTTGGTTGGGCATCACCCCACAAAGCGAAAGGTTGCCTGGGTTGCGGGTTCGGATTCCAATTGGGGCAAGTGCAAGTGGCAACCAATTGATGTTTCTCACCTCGACGCTTCTCTCCCTCTTCCTCTCCTTCCCTTTCCCTCCCTCTAAAAATAAATAAGTAAAGTGTGTGTTCAAAGATCTCAGACTGGTTTCCTGGCTTCGACTCTGACTAGCTGTTTCTGGTTTCCTCATCTGAAATACTGGGGCACTGGACACCATCTATTTGTCTTGCAGCTTGCTGGGGGGTAGATATGAGACGGTAAATCAACAAAAATTCATGGAGCATCTCTTCTGTGCCACGGGGGATTCAAAAATAAATGAACAAAACACTTCTCCTGGATCTTCAAGGAAACTCCTCGCCCTGGAGAAAGAGGGTCACTCCTTCCTGCAGAGTGAGGATGCTGGGAATCCGTCTCCAAGCTTCGTCATTGGGGTGGGGTGCCCTGTGTGAGAGTCCAAAGCTACAGAGACAGTGCACTCTGCCTGGAGGGTCACTTACTTTCTGCCTGGAAAATTGCTTTGTAAACACTGAGGTGTCGACTTAGGAGGCACTAAAGAGCTGACGAATTCTCATTAATACTTGGTGTCATTATTATGATTGTTTCCACAAGTATTACTACTCTATTATGCAAATTGCCATTTGGGATCTGAGTTATTTCTTGATGTTCACTCTTAATTGTGTCAGTTGGAGGAATCTTTAATTTCTTTTCAGTTGTTCAGCCTTTTAGTGCGTTATCGTTACCGTTCTACTTCTGCCCTTGGAAACTGAGTTTCCTGGTTGTGCATCATTTTCCTTTTCCTTTGTTGTGCCATCCTCTTCTCTCCCTCTCTCCTTTCCAGCAAAATTTGTTCCGCTTGTTGAGTTCCCCACACCAATCTGCTGGGCCATCTGATTTTTCTGACTCCAAATTTAGGTCTATTGACAACAATACCACAGTTATCTTTGCAGTCACGTGTATTTGTTCATTGCCTTAGATAGTGCAATTCTTCGGCGTGTACAATATATCAGGCCTTGGCCTAAGTTTGGGATAACGCAGCTAGGGATGACACTGTCTCTGCTTTCAAGGAGCTCGGAATCGATTTAGTTAGAGTGATAGATAAATAAACGTAAGATGATAGGGCAGTGTGTTCAGTCTCATGCTACAGAGGTGTGCGAGGAGTAACAGAGGTATGTAAATGGGGACATGAGTGAAGACTTAAGAGTAGAAGTCATATCTGGGATCCCTCTGGAAAGATACAATGGCCACTATCCATTGAGAAGTATCCCAAGAGAGGAAGAAAGCCATTTCTGTATGCTCAGGTCTGTTCAACCAACTGATCCCAATGGCATTCTCAGAGTAGGAGTTAAAACGGGTGGCACTTCCAAGGAGCATCTCAGGGGTCTCGGGCTCCTCTAAAATTACCAGTAGCACAACACACACACACACACACACACACACACACACACACACACACACACTGTGTATACACATATGCAAACTGTGTTCTTTCTATGGAAATTCATGTTCTAGAAATGTCTCCAGAGGAGCCATATCTTCTTACAGCCTCTACCAGGCATTTCTGGGTCCAGACTTCTTTCCCTGAGACCTTCCCTTGTGTAGTCTGGTCACATTCTAGTTTCCAGGGTCCATGACTTCTAGATAATTGGATTAATGAGAATTTTCCAGCAGACTTCATTGACAGGAAAGTGAGTGTGGCAGGTAGCTCCTTCTTTGAAGCCCTCAGCGGGCCAAGGGCTCACCTACCAAATGTTTTGAACATGAGTATGAAACCTGATGGCTCATGTTTTTCCCTGTCTGACTTCTAGCACCTTCCTGACTTAAAACTGATACCATAGCCTGCTTCACCAGAGAAGTAGGAGAGCTCCTCTTCTGGAAGAATTTTGGTCCTCGCCATTTTTTCTCTCATTTATGCCTCAGGATCTCACGATTTCTCCTTTACATCATTAAATGCAAAATATTAACTCATACATTGTTATCAGATCATGAGACTGAAGCCAGCTTCCTTTTAACATTAGCTGCTTTAAGCCCCTTATTAATGAAGAGGTAAGGGGCAGCAGACAAAATAAGAAAAAGAGCAATTTTAATCTCAGGAAGGAACGCAATTGTGTGTGCAAGGTATAAGCTGTTGAGAAAGTGATGCTTTGGAGGCGAAAGGATGGCTTGCCTGGAGCTCAGGGTGTGGTGGAGAATGGTGGGCAATACCATTCCAAGGGCTGACTGAGATCTGACTCAATGCCCTGTGTGGCCACCGGACAGGATTGTACAAATAAGAGGAGCAGCCTCCCGTTAGGGATTTCTCCAAAGATCCATGTTCTGGCCATTTTCTCTTCTTAGGTGGGTATTGATGGACTCACCGGAGAAGAAAGCAACATGTACTGAAAATGAGGCATTGTTTCTTTCATTGCACCTTTTAATTAAAAAAGCCTTATGAGTTCAACAGTCCAATAAAGCCTACAATACTGTGTCCGCAGAGAATGGACGGGACTCGGAGTGGTGATCACACTGGTGGACCAGCTAGCTGGTCTGGTTTACAGGACAAGGCATGTGTTCAGCCAGGATTTGAAACTGCATATATATGACTCCAAACTCTTTGCTTTTTCTTGCAGGCCTCTTGCCTCCTATCCTCAAATAAGGAAGTGAACATTTTCAAAAGACCGAGAAAGGTCTAGTTTGGCTAATGCCTACAGGGCAAATAGATTATGCTATGAAATGATAGCAGAGAGATGAAAAGAGGCCTAATTGGGATTCAGAGAAATAAACTACATTTCCCTTCCTAGTTCCTTCGTCTGAAAAATTAGGAAGGTATTGTGGAGAATAAATGAGATAACATATGCCAGTCAATCCCTGTGGAGCCTGGAAGGATGTTAAACATCCCATAATAAGAATACCTGCAACTGCTAGAGCCATTTATCATCATGTTTCATTCCAGGAAAGTGATCATATGTCTTAGGTAACTTCAGGAAAGAATATGACCCGGTGAAAAATTAAGGTGTTCCCTGCTCGGGCACAGTGAGATAATTTGAGGGAAGAAAGCCAGAATGACATAGGCAAGAAAGCAGAGGGGCACAGTTCAACAGGCTCTACCGTTTCAGCAAGCCACGAGCATTTGTGTTTTGCTGCTTTTGGAGAATGCAGGAGTCAGTTGTATCTCCATGCGAAAGGCGTGGTCTCTATTTGGGGTTCCTATGGGAAGGTGACAGAAAACATGTGGGACACATCAGAACATACGAGGGCGCAATGATTTTTTTCTGATGTTGCTGTCTTCCTCCAATTTCCCAATAATCCTCATTCCAAAACATGCAGCACATGAGATGGCTTGGAAGGAGTCTCTGGAGCTGCGTGAGTGAGCGAGACTCCGGAGTACGGAAATGATTCAACCGAGACAAGACATATTAGACTGAGCAGATACTAAGCGAAGGGAGTAAATGTAATCTCACCAGCCAGTGAAAGACCTTTTCTAGACTGCATTAAAGTGGACCGGAGTACCTGAATGATGTGTTTTCTTCACCCCCCACCCCACCCCTTTTCTTACCTCCTGTTCTCCTGACTTTGTATTGAAGACTCCTCAAGTTGTTAGTTTACTGTGTTTTTCCTGGGCTGTATTTGCTGGGACAAGTGACAGCCTGACTTCCAATGACCTAGGATCTGGTCCTGTTTTCTTTTTCTTTTCCTAAGAGTTAGTCATGTTACCTTAGGCGCAGAAGTCAAATGCTTAACCCAATTCTTTTTCTATAAAATGAAGAGGTTGAACTAGATGATCTCTAAGGACCCTTTTGGCTTTAAAAGCTTGTAACTCTATAACACCAAGGAAATAATACATCTTCTCTCCTCACACGATTATTGCAAGGATCAAATAAGAGAGCAGATGTACTTGGAAACAGATGAAGGGCTATACAGATCTAAACAGTGAGAGAAGTCCGCCTTCACCTTGGGCTCCAGCGCTGAGGAGTTAGACAAGACCATGGAGTCCATTGGCTTCACATTCTCACGTGGTCTCCAGAATGGTGTTTGTTATGCTCAATCAGCATCACCTTGTTTGTTTTTTAAAAAATACACATGCTCCTTAGAGAGTTTGACTTAGTTGGTTAGCCATGGAATCGGGTTCATAGTTATAAAGCCACGGGCAATGAAGCAGTTCTGATTCTGTTTGAGAACACATAATGTTTGGTTCATTTTGAATTGCAATGCATGAGTCTCTTCGATAATGAGATAATGTTATTTTAAAAGTAGGTCATGATAGTTAGTAGAATTTTCATTTCAAGAGGTAGCCCTAGATTCTATGTAACGTTGGAAATGCTGAGTTTAAATTGCACTCTTGAACTTAGTAACTGTGTATCCTTGAGTAAATCCCTTAACTTCTCTGAGCCCCAGTTTTCTCCTACTTTAAAGAATGCCGACAGTAGCCGATCCGTTGATAGCGCCTCAATGATTAGATGAGGCGGGGTGCGTGCAGGGTGGTATGGCCGTAGACTTGAGCACCTCACTAATTAAAGAGACACTAGATGCAAAGAAACTAATGGAGTGTATTATGTTAACTTGCCTCTCTCTTTATTTACCCATTAAAACTTCATAGCAATAATGCTGTGGGCAAAACAATGCTGCGTAGGAATCATATTATTAGTAAACAAATCCCTCAGTTGCATAACAGGTGTTCAGATATCCTCGCACCTGAAAGGATGCCAGTGCGCAAGTGTGTTTACAGGTATCCCCTTCTCTCTCAGAGACTGAGTGTTTCGTGGGTGGCACTTGGGCGAGTAAAAGTACCTTCTGTTATTGTTAGCATGTTTTAAAATTTATGGAGATATGTCCAAATACATGTCTTGTAGGAATTTCGCCTTGACTATTTAGCTGTATTTATTTACACACAGACGTTTTCCTTCTCCCAACCGTCCTTCTCATTTCCGAGCATTCTACGTCTCCTGAGCAAATCCCCTGTTTACAATGCAGTTGTCTTCATGACCTGTTTGTGAAAATACAGATCCTGGCCATAGTTCCCCTATTAACTAACTACCAAAGAATGTTTGAAACCCTCTTAGTAGATACAAGATGAAAGGCAAGTTCAGCTGTCTATCAAGTTGTATCTGAAGAACTGAATTTGTTTTAGAAACCTCCATTAGGCCTCATACCACCCCCCTGAGGCAAGAAAGAAGTATTAGGCCGTTTTTTGGAGACAGGAGCTGAAAACCCAGGGAGAGGTTAATCAATTTGCATCACATGGCTTCTAGCTGGGCTGCGGCGAGTGAGGAACAAAACGGAATTTCTTCCTAGGGAGCAACTTACCTTGTTTTGATTTGCCTGATTACTGGAGTGCATGAAACTTCTGGAAAATGATGATGAATGTGCAGAAGAAACCCCTGAGAAAGGATTAGCGCGTTCGTTTCCCAGTTTAGCCAATGAGTGATTTGTTTTTCATGCAAAAGCAACAGCACCTTTTTTGTTTTGCCAAACACTTCTGTGGAAATGACCCCTTTGAGGAAGGAGAGAAGGAAACGCCAAGCGATTCAGGAATTAAGACAGCGATTGGCAGGGTATTTCTTTTTCTCTCCACCTCCTTGCACAGAGCAACCTGCGCATATATTGCACGCTAGAGGGCACTTGAGGTAGCAGAGAAAAACGCCTGCACAGCCACTTCCAGGGGACCGGTGGCCGATGCAGGCTGCGGAGGCATTCGAAAAGCTGTGCTGGGTTTCACGGGGCAGCATAGTTTTAATCATTGAGCAAAAAAAAACTCCTTAGGCGGCATTATGCCACTTGGACTAATAAAGAAATTCTGTTCACAGTCTCAGGAATGCAATGTCGTTTCAACTTCTTGGAGCATTTGTCGAATGCCTATCTAGCAGCCTTCCCTGGAATTGCCGGCTTGATAACAACTGATCAGCACTGTAAACTCTATTTTAGACATAATAAGAGATACTGGTGGGGCTTTTCCACCCATGGGTCTGTATGCCTCTATACATGCATAGTGATACATGAGTGTACGTGTGCAAATTCCAAGTGCTGGCGATCTCCTCAATCAGCCTTAAGATCAATGAGATCAAATTATTAGGTTTTAATATTGAATACAATCTGATACATGAAACTTGTAGTATTTCTGGGGGCAGGGAGGAGAGGCTCTCCTTTCTCTTTCTCCTTTGTTTTTTTTTTAAAGCACAATGTGAACTTTTTCTTTTTATTTTTTCGTCTCCATGGCTCCCACTTTAAAACAAGAGGGATCCGAAGTCGTCATCAAACTGCTCTTCTCTATCTGAAAGGAGAGTGAAATGCTAAGTGAGTAGTCCACAGAACCTGGGCCGGCTCATTTGATAGCTTTGTGCCAGGCCCTTCGGTGACTGCTGCCCCCCTCCCTCCCCCAGTGTCTGTTTAGAAGCTGAATCGGGGCTTATCTCTTCTCTAGCACCTGGGAAGATGGGAGATAATGCCATTTTTAAAACCTTCTCCAAAAGGCTCTCAGCACAGATGTGGTTTTCACAAAAGTGTTTATACCTCCATTTACTGAAAATATAATGGCCAGCTCCAGATTAGTAATTACAGTCCATATTAAGAGATCCAGGCCTAATTTCAGGGACAGCTAAAACCAGAGGCCACAAAATGTAGAGCATCACACTCTGGATGGCAAGCTTACTGATGTTTTCAGTCTAAGAAGCCATAACCACTTCCAAAGAAATCAGTTGAGTCTTTCAAATGCTATATTAAACTTGGCAAAGTAACCACATGATGAATTTAGTGTGCATATGCTTTCCTTTATTTTATTTTTTAAAGACAGTATTTGGTTTCAGAATATTCTTTATCTTCTCATATAGAGGTAGATATCACCAGGAAAAAACAAACAAAACCATACATAAGGCAGTAGTTTCTTAAAGTTTAACAAGCAACAGAGTTCCCTGGAGCATTTGTTTCAAACTCAGGTTTCTCAGCTGCCCCCCAGATGCAAGGCACAAGAATTTAACGTCTAGCAAATCCCCTGAGAATAGGGAGGCAGGACCTGGTCTGAGTGTGAGACCCACTGTGGTTGCTCACACTCACGTAACTGGGGCAGCATCATATCTGTTTATGATTTTAAGGAGGAAAAAAAGTGATTTAAAACAAACTCTAAAACTTAAAAAAAGAAACTTTCCTAAATTTATTCAAACATTGACAAACTTCTTTAGGCTGCTTTCTGAATTTTCTTTCATCCTTACACAATTGGAGTTGAAAATAAAATTTTAAACTTTCTTTTGTCTAATGCCACAGTTGTAATATATTACTTAGTCTCTCCCCACCCACGAGAAAAGAAAGAGGATGTGGTTGCTTTTAGATTTCTTTATTAGGATTCCTTCCCATAAAATGTAAAAAAAAGGACTGAATTTTCTTAAAATATTACATATTAATGGGTGTAACATTTATGTTTTGGCCATCTTCATATTTTACTTTCTTAAAGTTTTTACTTTAACTCTTATTTTCAAATACCATTGGTAGGTGTCATGTTATGAAATCCCTTTGTTCACGGAATCCAGACTCCTCAGCTTTTTACGTGTAGGAAGCTATTGCATGAATGAATGAATGAATGAATGAGTGAGCGAGTTACTCTACATTGGAAAGCAACTAATAAATCTGAAAGTTCTCAGTAACCATACTATGGTAAACACATTTTATTTTTGTTTGGGGATTTTTCAAGATTATTTTAGTTTCTAAGCATGCACTGAAGAATGAAAAGGAGAAAAAAGTGAAGTCCAATGCAGCAAATAATCTTTCTGTTCTTTTCTACCATTCCCTGCTCAACCTGTAGAAGTTGGAGTGTCCCCAGCTCCTCTATGCCCTCCAGGCCTCTGCTTCCTGGAAGCCTTTTGGTTCCCCACTCTCCAACTAACCATCATTTCATTGGCTGTCTCCTGCAGTCAAAATAATAGCAGAATCCCGCCCATAGAGAAAAAGTAGTGATTTTTACTACTGGAGTGCCTCTCCATCACATTCAATTGCTGTAGAGTCCTCGGCAAAATTGTCTGTCTGTCATGAAACCCAGGCTGGGGAACCTGGGCCTCACCCCACTCTGTGCATCAGTCAGCAAAGGGTATTCTGGCTGCAGTCCTCTCTACCCCATCCCAAATTCTGTATCAGGTTATACTCCTAACCATTCAGATAACCCCCTTTCCTCCCCCCACCAAATGCTCCACAACACATGCAATTTCAGTGTCCATTCCAAAAAGCTGATGTAACACAACCCTCTTCCTGCTGGACGTCTGTAACCCTGGAAAGGATGTTGAAAAGAAAACACTTTCTTAAGGAGTTAGGCTCTCACCATTGTGACATTACACTGCATCTTATTAGGCGTGGGTGGAATTGTTAAAGAGCAAATGCCTTGTCTTTCAGCATCCCTGATTATTTTAGAAATATCCGTATAGGGCTTTATAACATTATCTTAATCCTCTTTCACACTGCTTAATCATCCAGACCTCTCCTAAGAATCAGGAGGCAATGAGAAGGAAATTCCTACTGCAGTGCTCTGAGCAGAGATCAACAGGGTGGAGGGGACTTCCATGAATTCTAATTGGCCAAAACTCAATGGCCATGGCCGTAACTGCTCAGAGTAGCTGAGGACAAGGTGAGTCAAAACATACTCATCCTAACCCCAGGTACCGAAAGCCTGGATTCTGACTCTCTTCACTTTGTCAAAAGTTTTTCACCCCCTTAGAAAATGAGATTTGAGGATATTGTCTGTCTCTACCATTTGGGCTTCCTTTGGGGGTGAGTTTGTTATTCGTGACAATACCCAGCCTTCAGCAACACACAAGCTTTTCTTTAGTTCTCACTGATGGAAGAAGGTGCCCCAAGGAAAGGTTCAGACCATTTGTTTAAAGTGCAAATGAGAGGCTGGGAGGTGGGTGTGGGGGGGGGACACAAACATCTGCAATAGTATCAACAACAGAAATAAAGAAAAAAAAAAACAGTGCAAGTGAATGCCTGGAAATGAAGCCCAACCCAAGATGGGATTTATTTCTTTGTCCACTTGGGACCGCCTGGTCCTGCAGCAGTTATATTGTGATTGAGGTTTGACGGCTGTTCTTTTTTCAACACTGAATTAGCTGATTCCTGAATACCGGGTAAGCACACAGAGTCTGTGGAAAGAACAAACAGTTATTTAGTGACTGCCTGGGGAGAAGAAAAAAATACCTCCGGGTTCTCCTCAGCTCTCCCTCTCTGAAATTACTCACTAAGTTTCTCGCCCATGACAGCTAGAATGTGAAGCAGACAGATATGAGACTGAGAGTCAATATTCTTTTCAGCATTTCACAATGGGATGTTAGGTGCAGCGTGCACGCGCGCACACACACACACCATGTCAAATCTGCATATACATTATAAGCATATTGTGTCTATTTTCCCGTTCTGCTCACTCTGTTTCATTAATGTGAGTCAGACAGTACGAGCTCCGCGGACCTTGTGTCTGGTCCTCTGCACCCTTTTCTCCATCTGTGTGGGCTCTGTCCCCAGATGGTAAAACCCTTCCTTTCATGTACAGGGAATGGACTCAATTGGGCTTTTCTATAGAGGGAGTTAAACAAGAAAGTAAGGATTGCTTTATCTTTTTTAAACTAATTTTATTAAACGATGATCATAGAGGATGGTAACATTTCCACACATTAGCCTCAGTGATAAGAAGAAAATGGACCTCCTAATTGAGGAGCCCTTCTTCTTACACTGGCTCTCCCCGAGGTTGGCCATTTCTCAGGATCAGAGTGGAGTCCATCAGAGGACTTGAAGGAGCCACAGACAGGGCATCTCTTGATGGAGGCTGAGGAGCCGCATGCAGGATGCCTACGCAGAAATCTGGAGGCAGGACACACTGAGAAGACCTTTAGCGACGCCTCCCTTCATTCCCAAGCAAGTTCTGCTCCCCTTGTCCCTCCTTACCGCGTAACCCTCTGCTCTCCCTGGTCTCATCGCCCCGAAGGAGTTGAAGCCTGGGGATCTCTGGAATGCGCTCCACCCTCAGGACCGCGACACTCAGCCTCTGAACCCTCATCGTCTGAGTAGAAGACAGCGGTCTCACAAACACCCCACTCTGCTCGCAAGACACTCTTGGAATAACAAGGAGATAAGCTACCCACGAGACCCCACAGCCCTGTGCGCCCTCTAACCGCCCCCCCTCCTCGGAGAACAGTTGTGGGTCACTGAGACGCTTTTTAAGCTAACGCCAGCCCCAAAGCTCAGGTAAGCCTCCAGCGAGAAAGCCCTGGGGTACCTCCTCCGCAGCCTTTTAGCGTCTGCCAGCCCTCTTAGCTGGGAGCTTGGCCCTCCGCGGAGTGCGCACACTGCACGGAAGGGCGCATCTCCACCCGCCGCCTCCTCTGGCGGCGGAGACGCGCGGGGCGTGCTTGGTCGCGAGCAGCGAAAAGTTGTGCGCCCACTTGGTAAGGGGGAGAGCCGAGGAGCCACGAACGAAGGGGGAAGGCTGGGGAGGGGGCGGGGAGGGGGACTGCTTACACGAATTTCCAAGTGGTAGACCTGCCTCTGCGCTCTGCCCAATGAGATCCGTCAGGGGAGGCACCCGGTTCACTTTTCCACATCACTTCACAGTTACGTTTGGCAGGCAGGCGGGCTCGCACGCTGGAGCGCTCAGCCCAGATTTGGAGGATTTATTTGGAATCTCCCTGCCTCCTCGAAGCTTGTCCTCTGTCGCTGGTTTGCGCACAGACGGTTGCGTCCACCCAGCCGCTCCACTTTGGGCTGCAGACACCCCGAGCCCAGCGCGCCGGCTCTGCGTCTCCGCGCCCAGCCCCGCAGCTCCTAGAGGCATGAACGGAATCCGGAGGCACCTGCCCAACGCGCGGGGACCATTCGGTGCTCGCCGCCCTCGGGAGCCAACCCCGAGTCCCTCCAGCCATTTGTGAACCAAGAGGCTTGAAATTCACCAGCGCGGAGGCAGCCCTACAAGAGTAAGTGAGCCCCCATTCCCCCGTTTCTCTCCGTGCCCCAAGGACCCAGAAGGGACCGTTTCTTTTAGGAATTCCCATGCCCCTTCGGGCACCTTGCGCGCCTCCTTCCGCTCAGATGGTGGATGCGGGTTCCCAGTCCTGGCGGCGGGCTGTGCTGGATCTTCTTTCCTGACATGCAAGACCGATTGGGCGCCTCAAGTCTTGCCTGATGATTTTTGCAAACCTCCGTGACAGTCGATCCTGGGGATTAGCAGAGCAGGCTGTGCGCCTCCAGTTTTCCTGCGGGTCTCCCTCCTTTCGGTCGCCCGGCGATTCCGCCGTCCCTCGACCCAGGCAGGCGCAGCTGCAGCCGCGCGCCTTCACTGCGGGGGCTGAGTGGTGAAAGGGAAGCACCTGCCGCTGGTGGGGAGGCCGGTGAGAGACGGCGAGGAAAGGAGGGAAGGGGAATGGGGTGCCCGCTCTCTGTTTTGCTGCATCTCTCCACCCCCGAGGAGAGGGAGAGGTACCCCCGCGGCGGGGCTGCGGATCACGACTCGGCAGCCAGAACCCCAGCGCCAGGCTTTCCCACAAGTGGCTGCTCCAGCCTGGGAGGCGCGGTTCCGGCTGCAAACTTGCGGGATCCTGCGCCGCGCCGCGGCTCTGCCATCTCCAAGACTCTGCCCCGCACCCAGGCAGGACCCCCAGGCAAGGTCCTTTCTCCGGCTGAGAGCCTGAGCTCACAGAGGCCCCCAAAGCGGGGGACTCCTCGGTCCCCCCACCCCCTTCCCGGCGCCTGCAGAGCTCCAGCTGCGCTTTCTGTCATCTCATCGCTCCTATCCGCCAGCTCCTGACAGGGGTTGGGGTGGCCGCGCCCCTGGCTGGACCGGAGGAAGAGAGGGCTCTCGCCTGGGTTCTGCCAGCGCGTAACAGGTTCCTAAGGGACCTACTCCCGTTCTCCTACGCTCCAGCCGAGGTTGGGAGACAGTGAAAACCTGCCGCCTCCGACAGTGATGCCAACAGGTATCCACATTTCCTCCCCGCCCTTTCCCTCCCCAAGACCAAAGCCTTCCCCTCCCCAATCTGGCCACGACCTCAAAGTTTCCTTGTGGTCGACCCTTCCCCGCAAACACAGAGCCGGCGGCAAGTCGAGGACTAGCCCTTTGCTTCCGCGAGCGGAGATGGCAGCTGTTTGCTTGGGTTGCTGAATGTAAGAAATCAAACAACATTAATTGTTTATTGTTGCCAACGCACAACATTAGTCTGCGATGGAAAGTCGGGCTGGCAGCTGCTCACTTTTGCTCCAATTAAAGGCTGGAGCTTGTCATCGGGCGAGAGGGAGGGAGACAAGGACCTTTCAACTTTGCCACCCTTTCCTCTTTAAGAGGCAGGAGCCGGCAGTCCCTTAGCCCGCCTGAGCTGCTAAGGAGATCAGCCGGCTGCGTTCTCCGCCCGGCTTCTCAGTACTTGCGAGCCGACACTGGGAAGAAGGGGACGCAGGAGAAGGTAGGCAAGAGCACTGCCCTCTCTGACTTCCGTAAGGTCGCGGAGCCCAGAGGGGGCGACTGGGTTCGGTTGGGGCCCCTTGGAAGCGCCTGTCCTCTTTACAACACTCCTGACAGCCATCTCAATGGTTAACAGCCCTCCCTGGGCTGTCACCTCCGGCTCCATTATAGGCGCTTTTCAACTGGAAAACTCTATGTGGGAAAGAGATATTTATGTAAGATCAGCGAGTGGGATTTTCCATCCATTCAACCTCACGGCGGTACCTCGCTGCATGCAAAATGAGCCCTATCGTTCACGCTGAACGCCACTGAGATTGCTGCCTGGCTACTGCTGTCGCCCGGTCCACTTTTGCAGGGGTTTTATCTGGAGTGTGTGTGCGTGTGCGTGTGCGTGTGCGTGTGTGTGTGTGTGTGTGTGAGAGAGATAGAGAGAGAGAGAGAGAGAGAGAGAGAGAGAGAGAGAGAGAGAGAGAGAGAGAGATTTCTCTAATGGGAGACCCGATACCATTGAAGAATGTTCTCTGAGGGTTACATTTTTTTCCCACTCTAAGGGAGTTCTCCATAATCATCCTGTCCAGACATGTTTTTCCACTTTCTGGAGCTCTGTGGTTGAACGGTATGGTAGGGCTATCCTTCTTATTCAATAAGAATACTAATAGTAATATTCTGTCATTCTGCCTGAGCCCATTAGAAGTGCGTGGTCACATTAGCCATCCTTGCTGGAGCAGTTGTGGGATTTTCAATCACGTTTGATGTATGGTTTTCTGGGCTCTGAAGAGGGCTTGGGGTTGAGAGCATCTGTGGTGAAAACAGAGGGAAGAACCTCCCTGGTGACCCTGAGGGTCCGACTCTGCAGTCCGGGTTGTTCAGTGGCTGTTCTGTGCCCCCACGCCGCCCGCACGAGTGCCAGTGTGTCCCATGACCATCACAGATAGGCCGGATGTCTTGGAGACACAAGCTAATGTCTTCCGAAATTTGTGCAGAAATGCAGCCATCCAAACTTCTGAGTCTTTCTCCCTTGCAGCCTGGATCTTGTATTTCCAATGATTACTATTAAAGATCAGTTCTTCATTTTCACAACCTGCAATCTTCTAAAACTCTCGGGACTCCAGACAGGTGCGTCTCTCCACTCTAGCCTTTCTGGGCTACATTTTTGGTGTCTGGGATGCCTTTCGTGAGTTCTGCAAGGTGTTATGAACTGAGCTGTAGCCCTCACTATGAGGACCCTTCTGTGTACATATCAACTCCAAAGGGAAGTCTTTAACCTGAAAAATAACTTCACTGGGGTATTATGCAGAGCTCTAGCCAAGGCAGCAGCCCTCCAAAGCGATCCCTTAAATAGCACTCTTTAAATAGCCAGTGGTGGTATGCTGTCTCAAAAAACAAAAAAACAAACAAACAAAACCCATTAGATAGGTCCATCAGAATTGCTATAACCCCCTTGAGAAAGCATTTTTAAAGACTGTTATATGAATATACTCATGACACAACATTTCCTTGTCAACTAGTTAAGAGTGGATACTCCTGGTTCCCAGGAAGCATCAGATTGTTGGAGCAACACCAGGAAACTCCAAAGAATGAGGGAGTCATGATTCTATTCGAGACATCGTACCTCTGGGCTTTGCTTTCTAGGTTCCTTTCACTGTTTATTGGTGAGGAAAGAGAACAAGCACATAGAGGAATGTTGGACTCCACATTTGATCAGCTATTCAGAAAAACTTACTAATGATTTAAAAAAACCAATAATCTTTATTTTTCTACTCAAGGTGGCACACTTTATGCTTTATCAACATTCCAGTTTGAGAAAATTTTCCATGCAAAACCAGAAGCTTTTCATGGATAAAATGACCTTCCATTTATACATCAGCAAAGTTTTGTGTTTGACAAATCCAGGGCCAGATAGAATCAGAGCAGCCTTTTAATTATCGAGGCAATATAAGGTCCCAAGACTTTCTTGGGAAAATACTGCGTTCAATGGTGCTGCTGGTTTCAGTCATTTTATATTTCTTACAATATTCAGAGAAGCAGAAAGAAAATGTAGATTTCAGCACTGTTGGCGTTCACAGCTGCAATGGACTAACTTTGATTTTCAGTGTAGGAAGAGGCTCCTGACTTCCGTGTATTGTACTCCTCCTCCGGAGCATGGAATGAAACCATGGCTGACTCTAGTACATGCACACACACACAAACACAACTTCCAGAGCACCTGAAAACATGCCCAGATAACTAACTCCTTTATTGGTTCAAGTACGAGTTTTTTTTTTTTTTTTTTTATTATGTTCCTTTGCCATTTCATCTGCTTGAGATTGTTTGGTTTGCCCTGCTGGCTCTTGAATTTGTATACCAACCAGCCTCTTTAAAATCAGTGTATCTGTTGGTGGTGTGGGCATCTTATCAGTGTATAGACTTGTGAAACAGAGTAATATTTTGATGTACAGAGGCTCTCATCTGATTTGGTGAGGTTTAATCAACCCAAGAGCTATATAACATTGGTCCTCTCTCATTTCATTCCCATGGACATTGCGATAACCAATAGATTGCTGCTGATCTCTCGGTTCCTGCCTCTGGGACCCACTTCGGATGTAACCATCAGGAGAAAATTAGTTGAACCTGGCAACTTCATAAGGCGTTCAAGGGATGCCCTGTAGCTGCTTCTCCCCTGCGTTGCCGCAGACTGAATCTCCCTCACCACTTCACGGCAAAGTACCAAGGCCAGTACAGTTCCTTGTTCTGATCATATCCCAAGCTTTTATTTCCCAAGCTTTACATCATATGCTATTCCCTCTTGTAAATATCATCCATCTTTGTGGTTTTGGAAGTCTTTTCCTTTCAGTCTTATTAGTAGGCAGAATATATAGATCTGATTTGGGGGCACAACTTTGGAAAAGCATCATCAGAGAATAACACTTGTATTTAGAACCTTCGAAGTCCTTCCTTGTCTACCTTTGCTGCCAAAGGCAACTGCAGATGTTAGCACGCTGGTCGGTTGAGGGCTAAGCTCAGAGTGGGTGCTCAGTAAATGTTTCTTTGATGCGTTCGCAATTAGCAAAGAGGGTTCATTCTCAGTAAAAGGGAGTGGAGGGCAGGCTCTGATCAAATCTGAAGTCCGATATTGTAATGATCTACTTCAGTCTTCTCTACAGAAGTTTTGTAAACTGCCCTGAGTTTATTTTTAGACAGAGCGTCTCTCTCTTAAAAAAAATAGATTTTCTTCATGTTTCACAAAGTATATTTTTCTTCCTTTGAAATCATTTTTAAGTGATACGGGGATATAAAAGTGACATAAGTCAGCTTTGTAACAGTGAGAATGCCTCCCAAACTAGATTTGCGTCAGGCATGCTATTCAACGGTACGCGATGCAAGGTTGTATTTCATTGGGAAAAACTGCTCTAATTATGGAAGTGTTGCCTGTGTAAAAGGGTGCACGCCGTTTCCTTGCTGGGGATGTCTAAAAAAATTACCAAGGGAAATTTACTTTTTATCTCCTTTCTTTGTTCACTTCCTCTTTTTCTTCCTTTCTTTAATATACTTGTTATTTAAATGGACCAGTTCGTATTACCCTCTTGTGAATTGCAAGTCTGGGTGTCTTAGAAGATAATTCTACTCTTCTATATACGGCTTTTAATCAGCAAGGCACCTGGCCCTCACATATACACACAGGGGAAATATATGTATATATATGTAAAATTCATTTCATGGTAAGGTGCTTTTGTGGATGTGTCTACTGATATTTTAAGCAAATTGAATATCTTGCAAAAAAACAGTGAGTGGAATCTTTTTAATCCTGTGTAGGTATATAATTAAATGAAAATATTATCAAAGTACATTCAGGGCTATTAGCAGTAAGAATAATATTTTCCAGGCATTGTTCCCTCCTAGAGAGAGTAATGCATAAAATATGATTATCTGATTCCTGATGTGACACGAAAAACATAACATATGTAGATGAGAAGTGATGCAAACACCGTGGGTAGGGGCTTACTTGTCTCCGAAGTTGATACAACAACCACAAGGGCACACCATACTCTCTATTAGTCTACTGCCGTTCCAGCTTGACAAACAGAATCTATCCAAATAGGTCCACCTTCAAAATGGGGATGCTCAGAAATAGAAAAATATGTATCTATTTTTATTGTAATCAAACATACCTGCCCTTGAGTTTCTCTAATATATTGTAGCTGAAGATAGTCTACTTTGTTTCAATCTGTATAAGTAGTGGAGCTAATTTTCATAAACTCCATGTTCTTTGTGAAATCTCAGTAGTATTTTTGTCAAGCGATCGCTTGCTCTTTGACTGTCTACCCCATCATCCGTGTCTGTAGTTTGTGGTCGCAGGGTCAGTGGGTAGTGTTAAGCTGTGAAGTCTGAGACACGAAAGAGCAACAGGAAGGCGCACTTGCAAGGTGGCTACTACGCAGTCTAGTCTAATGGGCAGAGCCTTGACTTACTATGCTGGGATACTTGGCTGTACTGCAGTCCCACTCTTACAGATTCTGCAGCCCTGGTTCTGTGATAGACCTGACTGTAACCATTTCCACCTTTCTTCAGCAGGAAGGGAGAGCTCCTAGTTTCTAACGATCATCAGTTCTGCCAAAACTCCTTGAAATACATGGGAAAAGTTTGTTGAATACTTGTGGAAGAAGACACTACTTGAATCAAATCTCTAACTAGCATTATCTTTGCTGAGCTCTCTTCTGGAAGTGTTTAGAAATCACCTTGACCTCTTTGTGTTAATAGGGACACCCTACTAGCCCAGTCTCACAGAAATATAGATGGTGATGAAATGCAATGGAATTCTTCCTGTAGAAGAAAAGTACCAGGTTGTGTTTTTTTTTGTGAGTTGTTATAACTTGGTTGAAAGTCAACAGTTCTGGTGTGGATGTGCATTTCTTGCCCTTGGCTTTCTCAGGAGAAGATGGTGATTGGCAATGCCACATCTTGTGTCAAAAAGACTGGGTTGATGGAGGTGGGGGTTAAAAATACTAGCCTTTACAGTCCTAAGAAAACTAATAGAAGTCACTGGTTGTATGTTAGCAGCAGGTAGGGAAAGCTATTTGTGAAATGCTATTTTATTTATACCTAACTTGGTTCATGCCATTCATTTTAAAATCAAGGGTTGGGAAAAGATTATTTTATTTATTGCCTGTCTACATAGACCACAGCAAGAAATTGAAATAAAATTACTTTATAAATCAGTTAAGATTGTTTGTTAAGCACATGTAACATCTAATAAATACTATTATTTCTGACAAAGAGTTTTACATACCTTATCTTGTTTAATTTTTTTCCTGCACTCCTGCAGTTAAGTAGTATTAAATACATAGCATCAGTTTCTTTCTCTCCTGCAATTGGAATAAATTTGCCCAGGCCACTTATGTTACAAAGATAGAACTGTGATTCTAGACAACTTCTGTCCAAAGTCAATGTTCCTAACCATTTTGCCTGGGAGCTCCCCAAAGTTCATCTGTATTACAAACTTGGTAAGAATAAGATTGACTCCTGTTGGTTGCCGTGATTTGGAGGGTGTTGCTGACTTGCAACCTCTGGGGTTCTCCAGATGAGATTTGAAAGTGGCCCCATACACAGAGGGCAAGGAGACTGGAGAAGGGGGCCAACCACTCTACGTGGTAAGTGGTGGTTTTAATCAGCAAGGGAACTTACATAGGGAGTTTGGCTTCGGCAGCCACAGACAAGTAGCTCTCTGCACCCTCCTCAGAGAATCTTACAAGTTTACATAGAGGCCTCAATAGGGTCCGGTACTGTGTTCCGTCTGGATGGTCTCGACAGTGCATTACTCTCTCCATGCTGCATTCTTGAAGTGGCTGCTAGTGTAGGAACAGTGGGCATCACCTACATTCCAAGGACTAGGAGGGGGTAAAGAGCCTTCTCTGATTGCCCAGGCCCAGCTGGGGGGTCATTGGTGCCCAGGTCACATTCTCTCCATGGCCTCCTCCAACAAATAGTTAGTACAAATTGTTTTCACTGCTTCTGTCTCTGACTATTCCACTTGGAGCAGGTGATTTAAAGTCAGCAGAGGATACAGCTTTTAAATGAAGAAGGAGGGACTTAAAGTAGACTTGACCAGTGTCTTCCAGGCATTGCCCTCTCTTTGATGAGCTTTGACTTCCACGTATCTTTTTGAGATGATCTCAACACAGTTCTGCTCTAAGCAAGTTCAACACAATAGATTTATCTTCAATAACTTAACTAACCTTATCATTTGAAGAAAGTTTTTATAAATAAAGGCCCAGCTCTATAACTCGAGGAAAGGGACCTTATTTTGACCTTCTGGACCTTGTCACAGACCATGTTTTCCCCTTCTGAAATGCCTGTGAATTTTAGAAAAGGTTCTATGGCAAAAGAAGGTCCTGACTCCATCTTGGGAAAAAGACAAGGGATTTATTTATTGTTGCCAAATAACCAATAATTATAGAACTTAAAGAAATTAATACTCCTGGCAGAAAAAGAAGAGCATGTTAGTGAGCAAAATCGATCTGACATGTGTTATTTGGCAAATGGTCTGTTTTTGGGTAGACGGAGCTGGATAAGGAGACCGCCTGATGCTTGGGAAAAAACGATCAGAAGAACTGTGGCTAGGGGAGGAGAGAAACAAACAAATGTGTGCATACATTTGTGTACACGAAGCATTTAGATCCTGTTGCGCCCAGAGAATCTGATCAGGGAGCCCTGAAGGCTTTAGGGAAGGTGATTCTCTTGTATTGTTTATACTCGGACACCTGCATGTACCATTCCTTTCCAAGATCCAAAACCCATTTCTACCTGTTCTGTTCTGGTCACCCAGTGCTCGGCCTGAATTGCACTGGGCCACACCCCCGAATCACATCCCCTGTGTTCCTGAAACACCACTTTGAATGCTATGTGCATTTACCTGTTTTGAAACAGCCTGCTAATGGCTCTAAATTCAAGGTCAGAAACATTTTTAATAGAAACTCTCTGGTCCTGTGTGTCATTTTTTGCCTCCACGAAATATTGTGGCCACTAGGCCCAGTGGATAATAAAAGCATAATTTTCTGTCAACCACAATAATCTTCTGGATTGAATCCTAAAGTGTCTGTAAAAGCCCATTTTTATTTTAGACATCACCTGTCTTTGTGTGGCTTATCATTTGGAACTTGACATTGTTTGCAAAACCAATGGTGCAGTATGTTTTTGCATAATGACTTACCATATTTGAGAACTGACTGAATTCACCTTGATCCAATGTTGGGTCAGGAGAGTGAGATCCGGGTTGTAATTAGAACTGTCTCCGAAATGTGAGCGTGAATGAAAAGTCAGATTACAAGTATCTTACCCAAGAGAAGATAACTTCTTATGGGGGAATTCTAAAGACTTTTTTATTCGGAGGAATTCCAGAGAGACTGTAAAATCTCCCCATCTCACTATCTGGGTGTAAATCAATGGAGCAGCATTATAATAAAGTGGCTTGCTTGGCCAGACATACATATTGTGGTTGGAAAATCTAAAAATGAATTGATTTTTTTAACCCAAGCTTTACACCCTTGCGCAATCTCTTCTTCCTTGTATATGGTGAAGCAGTTTGGGTATGCTGCTGCCATTTAAAATGTTTATTAATTCTGGTAACAGTCACATAACATGTGGCTGCATCTCAAGAATTCTTTAAAACTATTATTGGATCATCGAAGAGACGATATAAGCTCTGCCCGTGACAGAGATGCAAGAATATAAATGACGTGATTCTAATTGTGTAGTAGAGCTCCATTTCTCTCCAAGTGGCAGACCTCACTGAAGTGAAGAGCAGGTTTCACCAGCTCCTGATAAAATGCATGCGTATAGGGACATGCCAGTCAGCGGGGCAATTGTTCCCTTGTCACTCCCGAAGTTGACATGAAGTGTGGGAGGACTATTATGACATCATGCAAAATCCTATATATTCATACAGTTCAGTGCAGGGTTTCCAAAAGTCTGATATAGGTGTGTGGTCTCACATATGCAGGGATAGTAAGTAGTTGATGGGCATGGCTTTAAATGACACGAGCAGGAAGTGATTTTCCCACCATCGAATTCTTCAGGTCATCAAAAGGAGATGGTCTGAACTGGGAGCTGGTCTTACTCTCTGGAACCCCTGACTTCTCAGATTGTGGTCCTCAAATCAGTAGCCCTTGCATCACAGGAGAGATGATTAGAAATGCAAAATCGCATGCCCCCACCCCTAGATTCACTGGTTCAGAATCTGCATTTTATCTGAATGTATACTAAAGTTTGAGAAGCGCCCCACCAGGGCTGTCCTGAAGGTAACTCCTACAGGGCGCATCAGAGCTGATTTCCAAATATTCAGGAACTTCCCCAGAGCTGGTTCATGGTCATCCTAAGCTTGAAGTTGTTCATGGTAGAAATATTTCTATCGTGGATATCAGAAATCAGGCATTTTTTTTTAAATTTTCCTTTTGAGAGCTACTTATTAAATACTTAACAGCACACTCTTGCCTCTCATTGTCACTGGTCTGCCCTTTTAACCAGCAAAACACACCTTTTACTGAGGTGTGACGCTGGGCTTTGACAGTGTTTGGTTAGGAGAAAATAAACATTGCTTATCATACCGATTTCTCTGTGTTTCCGTTTGCTTTTCCCTAAAATGGGAATAATGATATTAAAGTCATAGTAACATGTACATTATAGGGCTGTTTTGAAGAGGAGATATAAGTACACACATGTGTGTTAACACTTAATGTGTGCAGGTACACATTGGTCTGTAGTGTTGGTCGATGACTTACCATATCCAGACTCATAGTAAGTGTGTGTGTATGAGAGTGTCTAGTCCGTCTTGTTGATAGACCATTACCCAAACGTTTCCTAAGTGTTTGGTGTTCATTTTTACGTTTTGCAGAAAATAATTTTGGCTTTCCATTATTGAGGAAATATTTAAAAACAGAAACTATTTCAATAAAATTTGAAGTGAAAATACAAGTGATTCAAGAATGTGGCCACATTTGAGGGGGAGGGTATAGTAGTGTTCCAGGTGCTAGAAGCTTTGCACAGGGGGCATGGTGGGAACAGGGAAGCAGAAGGGTCCCCACAGAGTAGGACTAATTTCTCCCTGGAGGCCTTCCAGGGCTCTGCCATCAACTATAGGACACTGGCCAAGTCATTTCCCCTTTTCTCCAGGAAACAAGGGGTGGCATTGGAACAGCATTCATCTGCCCCCCATACCCTCTCTGTGGGAGGGAATGTATTTCTCTTCACAAAGCTTTGGGGAAATCAAATGTGTTCTTCTCTTCACAGAGAGCGGGCAGTGAAGAAGGCGCCCTAGTCGATAAGTACTCTGTAGCCACCACGGCCAGGGTGAGTGCGGGGCGTAGGGAGGAGATGCTGTGCTCATGGGCTGGATGAGCTAGTAAGTTAATGATGTGAAAGCTACCCTGGGTGCTGATTCACTCGGAGATCCTGGACTGGTCAGTGGTCTTGTTTCCTGCCTATTGCTGACTTAAATGTCCTCTCACACCTACCCCTCCTCAGCTGGGCAGTCACTTCTCAGCAGGTAGATGACACATTCTCCAGGAAGCCTACTGTAATGCTGCCAAGATGAGCACCATATTCATTGCTCTGTGTGCCCCCCAGTTTTCTCAGATGGTGTTTCACTGAATATTGGGGTATATATTTCTTAGTCTTTACCCTTTAGTCTCTTTG
Organism: Tonatia bakeri; assembly: GCA_004024845.1. Lineage (NCBI taxonomy): Eukaryota > Metazoa > Chordata > Mammalia > Chiroptera > Phyllostomidae > Tonatia > Tonatia bakeri. Next base: position 236,588 of record PVIA01001627.1, read on the forward strand.
CTTCCTGCAGATAAGCTCTCTGACCCGGTTGTCTTTCTATTCCCAGTATTGGGACGCAGTATTATGCTCATCATATATTTATATAATGAGAGGAGGGGCTGTGGTAAGAATGAGAATTTTGGAGTTAGATTACCTAGCTTGAAATAATGATCTGCTTGTTGGAGGTATTCTTTGGGCAAATCATTCAACTATTCTGTGCCTCAGTTTTGAACAAAATAGCGCAAGACTTACTGAGCTTTCTCTAATTGCAAGATACTGTGTTAATGGATGTTATCTTGGGCTCTGTCTATACTTATTAATCCTTTCTCTCTGACTCCTGAAGTTATGGCATTGTATGAAATTGTCTCAGGGTCTGTTATTACTTTTTATCTCATTCTGGCGAGTTCAGGAAGGACACCGATCACGTCACATTTCATCCTGAGTGCTACTTGATGGCTTCCATCACACAAGTGTCTATTATGAGTTTAAATTGGGATTAAACGTCCCTATCCCCAAATCATTAAGAACACAGCAGGTGCCAGAGTATGCTTGCAGAGGATTTGGCACAATTTAAAAACAATGGTACCTTCCAGCTTTTCCTAATAGCTTTACCAGGATTGTAATCTTTTAATCCTCTGGGTAGGTATTATTATTACAGTTACTGTTATTGTCTTTAGCTGGTCCCCCCTTAGACAACTGTCGAGTGTAGTTTTTTTTTTTTTTTTTAACTAAAAGTCAACTTCCTGGCAGGCTGGTGATGCCCAGAAGAAACGAGCACACACGTCTTAGGACTCTGTCTCTTGGCACATACTCCAGGGGTTCTGAGCATTCAGGTCTAGCCTGCCCCGCAGCAGGGTGTCTTTGCGGCAAGCAGAAAGTCTCCTTTGCCTGAGTAGCATTGAGGCTGAGGCCCCATGATTAGAATGAGCCGCACCTGGAGCATAAAATGGTCCAGCCCCTTCCTCATCAGCATCACCCCCACCCTCCCGCATGCCACTGTGGGAAGACTGTGACTGCTTCTCTGGCGCTCCAGGACCTTGCTGACTCCATCTGCAGTGGTCACACAGCTTCCTTCTTGGCTCATTCGTCTCACTTTCTCATCACCGCCCCCCCCCCACCCAGGGTAGGGACCATGTCAGCACCACCCTCATAGTTTAGTGAGTTCTTCCCGTGTTTAGTGAGTGCTTCCTGTGTTCTGCCCACTTTACACGCATCTTATCTCTGAATCACCCTTCTGCTTGGAGAGTTGGAATTATCCTTGTCATTTGGCAGAAGATGAAACAGAAGCTCAGAGAACTCCAGTATGTCTTCTGTCATGACAGGGGACAATGGGAGAGCTGGGATTCAAACCCAGGCTTTTCTGCCCCCACAACAGACACTCCGCAGCATTGCCACACTCCTTCTTCAACATTGTCCCGGCCCCATAGAGAGGAGAGATTGTGGCATGTGATGTATGTGCTATCAACGCTAAGTAAATACGTGGACTGGCAATTCAGAAATGTTTTAACATTTTGGAATCACTTATCAAGACCTTTTGAGTTTTGCTTTTGAAGCCTGCCTGGGCGTTCTCACACGAGGATGAGAAGAGGTCCTAGCAGAAATGAGCTGGAAAGGAAGGCTTGACTTCCCCTAGTGTTCCGCTGTTCCAGGGAAGGCTGGGACGTTGTTCTGAGCTGGTTCCCCTATTGAAAGCTTCTTGCCAGCTTCTGAAATGGCTGCTGTGTGCAAGAGCTCCTTTATTCACCCCTCGGGTGGAGCCACTTTTGGGGAACAGTCCTAGGGGTGGATCTGAGCCCAAGCAAAATGTGACAAGCAGATACCGCTTACGTTGGCAGCAGGATCTGGGTCTGCCCTTGGCAGCTAGCTTCACTCTGCCCACTGACTAGCTCCCCCGCCCCCCGATGCCAATGACTTTCTTGCCTTCCCACCCTGAGACAGAATAGCACCAGGAACCCACAGGTGAAAGGTTCCCCACCTCATTATAAATTCCCTGAGCCACACTGTTGCTAGTGGTGCCCCGAGGAATTATTTTTCCATTTAATTTAATTCAGCAAGGCTTCTGTCTAGGATCTGCAGTGAACATTATTTTTTTTAAATAATTTTTTTGAGAGGGAAGAAACACGTTTTGCCACGCTGAAGGTAAGCAAAAAATGTATTTGACACCTGAGGTAATGGGGATATTTTTTTGGCCTGTCCCTTTCTGAATCTCTTCAATTGAAAATTGTATTTTTACTACATTCTGCTCCCCAAGGAGCTTTTCATAATTTAAATCTCCAGTTCAACAGTGCATTTGGAACGGGAGTCCTGACACTGTCCTGATTATGGCATACAGACTGGACATTACAGGGTTTCTCTCTGGGAGCATTCTAATTTTATTCACTCATTATTAGCATCCTGGAGGAGAGCTGCACTCTGCACCCTGGATTGGATGATCCCTTCTGATGGGCTGTGGCAGCAAAGACTCCTAAAAATTGGGGAAATGTCCCTTCCATTCTCATGCCTAAATTAAAAAAAAAACACACATGAAAGGTTAGTTTCCTCACATGGTTCAGCATAAAGTGAACTAGAACAGATCTTTACACTGGTAAAGAAAGAAAAAGAGAGGGAAAGGCAGAGGAAAAGAAGGAAGAAGAGAGTAGGTGCACACACCCTTTCCAAGAATACAAGAGGGCTTCATCAGCACACATCCTGGCTTGCATTAGAAAGAAAAAAGAATGTGAGAAAAGTACATGGGAGGGATGGAGAGAAGGAGAGGAAGGCAGGAAGGCAGGAAGGCAGGAAGGCAGGAAGGCAGGAAGGAAGGAAGGAAGGAAGGAAGGAAGGAAGGAAGGAAGGAAGGAAGGAAGGAAAGGAGGAAGGAAGGAAGGAAGGAAAGGGAGGGAGGAAGGGGAGAGAGGGAGGGAGGAAGAAAGGGAGGGAAGGAAAAGCCAATTTCTATTATTGTAGTCTAATCAGTTTTTGATAAGTAACGTAGATAAAATATTAACACTGAAATCTAAATGAAGCTTGCAGAATAAAAGGGCCTGTTATTAGCCTGCTAGCTCTGGTTCCTCAGATCCACTTCCTTCACTGGCGCTTCAGGAAATGGCTGATGTTCTTCACATACCTGATTATGAAAAGCAGTGATTTTGTTTTAAAACCTATTTCAGTGGACTTTTTTCTTTCTCTTCCTCCTTTTTAAAACATTTTTGCAGGAAATTTCAATGAAAAGGAAAGCCAGTGGATCTTGGCCTTAGCAACTCCGTGTAGACTATGTCTGCGCTGTCCCGTGAGCACGTGGCAGACCTGTAAGTGAACGCTCGGCCCAGCGTGATGAAGTGGATGGCTGCGGACCGGAGGCAAAGCAAGTAATTGTCTCATTTCCGTGGTGATTTGCTTAACTGGTGGGACCATGCCAGAACGGCTCGTGCAAATGCTCTTGGATCTCTGGACCCCTCTGATGATATTATGGATTACTCTTCCCCCTTGCATTTACACGGCTCCGCTGAATCAGTCTCAAGTTGTCACGAGTGGATCCCGTTTGGAACTAAATAGGCTGAGCGAAGAACAGCGAATTTTGAACCGCTCCAAAAGAGGCTGGGTTTGGAATCAAATGTTTGTCCTGGAAGAGTTTTCTGGACCTGAACCGATTCTGGTTGGCCGGGTAAGCTTTGTTTTTGAGATCCCCATTTCAGGATCTGTTCCTCGTCTTTCGATCATAAAGTCGGGTGTGTCACAGTTGCTAACACACTTAGCTGTGAGTCCATTTGGCCAGATGGTTTGTTCGTTTACCTATTGGCTTCCTTAGGAACATGAATAATCTCGTGGTAACAAGTTGAATGGAGATAGGCTGTTCTGGGGAGAAAGCTCGTCTCCCCCATGCCTTTCACTCCTTCATAGTCACAATAACGCTTGTGTAACGCACACACAAGTAACATGTTCTGTCTCATTTCATGAAGACATGTCTCACAGTGCTTGGAGAGGTATGTGTCTTTTCCTATTTGAATTTATACCACCTTGATTCTTAAATTGTTACTTTGTTTCATTTTATTTTGAGGCTATATTTCTCTGATTTCAGGTAGAGTTTCTTCCTTTGCATGTTAGTGTTTTGCTGCGTCACTCATTAACCTGGGATTAAGAAAGGGAAATTTCTTGCCTGGAGGCTTGACAGTGCTTTGTACTACAATTCGATAAACTTGGCAGTGGGGACCTCGTTCGTTCACTGTCAGATGGAATCCAATATATAGAATCCAAATTGTACTGTTGTGGCGTATGTGAGTGCATGTGTTAGACTGGATTTACATTTGTTTTCTTGTTGTTGGCAGGTTAGATGCGTGTTTCTGGTGCAGATCAGCGCTGTCTGCTTCCCAGAGTCACACTGTGGGTTACCCAAGACCATGCGGGTTGATTCCTCAAACCCATTCATGAGCTTCTGTTCATTTTGACACACACCAACTTCATAGGTAGAATTCCAATGACGAGTCTGTCAGTGGCTGATTTTCCTGATAAGTCAGTCACATTCGGAAGTGAATCATGCCAATGATTTTCCTTTGCCAAATGCAGTGATTTAGAAGAAAAATAGGAAGGGAATTAAATGTTGATCTTTAAGACTTAAGTTAATGCTTCGTGTTTTGCTGGGAGCTTCTGATTGCTTTTCTGCTTCTGCCATGCAAAGCAAATCGAGCCTGTCCAGGGGCTGTTCTCTCATTTCACATAGTTCTCCTTGGACAGAGGAGACCCGGGTAAGGAGGTACAAGTCATTCAAAGAGAGTTTATTGAACCCTTTCTATGTGCCCTATGCTCTTTTAGGCACACAGCAATGATTCCTGCCTCCAAGGAACTCACATTCTGGCCCGTACTGGGTGTTTTCTATAATAGTGTTGAGTACTATTATAAAAGCACTTTGTGGGTATAATTCTATCCCAGCAGTAGTTCCTTCCCCCTCTCTCTGTGTACATGCATACCTTTATTTCATAAGTCCAAAAGACAAAAATCTCTGAAGGAACTTTTTGTATGCTTGACACAAACTCAGGCAGCGGAAGTGACTTGGAGCTATTTATAGTCATAGTGTATCCCAGTAGTCTGACCGTTCCTATATTTGCCAGCAGAAATGTTAATGTGTTTGATTACAGGGCACTGCCCCAGACCCTACTGAGGGTGTTACTTACTGTAGAGTTTTTATACCTTGACATGTTTCTAAATGTGAAAAATTCTGAGTTCCAAAACTCATTTGGCCCAGTGGGTTTTGAATACAGACTTCTTTTTTAAAAAATTAATTAACTAATAAAAAATTACTTTATTGTTGTTCAATTACAGTTGTCTGCATTTTCCCCTCACCACTCCCCCCCGCCCCAGCCAAACCCACCTCCCCCCTCGCTTCCACCCTGCCCCTTGGTTTTGCCCATGTGTCCTTTATAGCAGTTCCTGAAAACCCTTCCCTCCACTGTCCCCTCCTCTCTCCCCCGTGGCTATTGTTAGATTGTTCTCAATTTCTATGTCTCTGGTTATATTTTGTTCGCTTTTTCATTTTGTTGATGAATACAGACTTCTTGACCAGCATCATTTTTTTGTAAGTACAGGAACTAAGACTTAGATGGATTAATAAAGCAAGCCAAGATCACAGAGCTAGTAAATGACCTGAGTTTGAATCGGGCTGGAGACTCCCACAGCCATGATTTTACCCACCATATTCTATTATACCTTAGTCACTAGCTTCCACGTGTTTAAACTACAATTTGCACTTAAGAGTTACTGAGCATTGAATGTAGAGTCCTTCAATTCTTACTTTCTGGATATTCAGAACTTCTTTAGCCAGCTGAAAGGCAAATCACTTCATACCACATGCAATTCTGGATAATTTCAACGTGCATGATCAATAGACATCTTCTCCCTGTTTCTACTAGTTAACTCTTTATGGAGGTACACCATCACACCGATGGTATCTTGGGTAATATAAGTAAACAAGCATGCCATTCCCAGGAGAACTTTTCCCTTTTATCTGAATAGAGGAAGTAATTAAATTGGGCTTTGTTTTGGACTCACAGACTCTGATGACTAAATTCACTTCCATTCTTTGAATGAAGTAATAGAGGCATTCGGCATCTTTTGGGACTTAGTAACACTCAAGAAATCCATGCTTCTTTGAATGGCAGAAATGTTGCTAATGATCCCCCAGGACTTTGAAATAGCCAAAATGCTCCTACATCTTGATGACTGATTTTCTGCGTTTCCTCTCTCTCTCTCTCTCTCTCTCTCTCTCTCTCTCACTCTCTCTTCTTTTCTTCATATTTTAATCCTTACCCAAGGACATGATTATTGATTTTAGAGAGGTGGGAAGGGGACAAAGAGACAAAAAGAGATATTGATGTGAGAAAAAGCATTAATTGGTTGCTTCTCATATGCCCCCAACTGGGGACTGAACCTGCAAACCAGGTATGTACCCTCACCGGGAATTGAACCCACAGACCTTCAGTGTATGGGACGATGCACCAACCAATGGAGCCACCAGGCAAGGGCAATCAGTTAGCTCTTTTCCTCTCCCTACCCTGGCTAATTCCCGAACAATTGCTAAATCAGAGCTAAACTTATTTTCTGAATAAACTTTTCCATAAATACTTCTGATTGTCCATATTTCCCCTTTAAGTGCTCCTGAATTATTACAGGTTAGGGTTTAAGGATCTTGGGTTGTAGTGAAGCCAAAAATACATGTCAGGTGACTGCTTCTGATTACAAGGCAGGCTGAGTGTGGGGGTGATCGTATCAGGGTGCCCACCGGGGCTTCACAGCATTCTAGCTCTGTGCATACTCTTCCACATCCGACTCAGAACCACTTCATCACTAGGCTTCTCCCCAGGAACTGGCTGAGAAGCATTCATTACTTTGGAACATGCCTGCTCTTTAAAAGGCCCTCTGTGAATCTCAATGGTGAGGGCCTTTGGCCCAGCAGATCGAGTTCAAGCTCAAGGGCAGAGCTGTTGTTGAGTGATTGACTCTTCACACATACCCTGACGTCCTCCATCGTGTGCTTTTCCTGTATTGGGTGGCAGCTGGATGCAGAGAAAGAGCTTACCCTTAGAGATGCACTCAGCAGAGGTTTCAGTATTGGCTTTGCCGTTTTCTGGGTGTTAAGCTTGGGAAAGTTAATAACGCTTTAAGGGTTATGCAAGTAGGATACGTAATAAGAGTAAATAAAATAATGTATGCATGGTGCCTGCACATAATTATAGCCATGATTACATTAATTGCATGTGTGTGTGTGTATAGTTGGAGTGGTGGACAAACTGAAAATTACATCATGAAGTAAGCTGAGCCCTTTCAATTAGCCCTGGTTGCTTCAGGGCCAAGGTGATTTTTAGATGTGTCCTGAAGGGTGACTCTCATTTATCCTGGAGGGGTGGGGGTAGAGTTAGAAGTTAGGTGCCCCAGCTGGACAGAAAGGTCTATGCAGTGTCACAGGGGTAGGACAGGACTGCTCAGGGGCCCTTGGGTCTGAAGCAATAGAAAAGCCTGTGTATTTCCTGTTGAATTAAAATGAAGTTGAAGCTGAAAGCCGTATTTGTAAAGAAGCCTTCCCTGCCCCATTCTGTCTGAAATACAACTGTCCCATTTTCAGTATTTTATATCCTTTGACCATGCTTTATTTTTAGTTCTTCCTGGTGACCATTAGCTCATGTTCTCTATTCTTTGTCTTGTTTATGATTTTACTAGAATGGGAATTCTACAAAGAAAGGTTGATTTGTCTCCTTTCTTCTTCACTATGTATCCCCAGGATCTAGAACGTGGCCTGCACACAGGAAGTGGTGCTCAGTAAATACTGTGCATGAATTAACGAATTCATAATTTACCTAAGCAATGGAGGAATTTACAAAAGTAATGTAAATTCCACCAGATTTAATGCAAACAGCATTTTCAATAAAGAGAACACTGATGCATTGCTTTCCTGCTCTCTCTTTCTCGATAGTGTTTTATAGACCAGCTGGGTAGTTTAAACAATGTTTCAATCTCTTGAATTTAAAAATCTTCCACTGAGGAAGGGACCATGGACAAGTTGACTTACTAACACAACTCTCTGTGCAGAGGCTGCAGTCTCCCCTCTCCAGGGGCTGTCCCCCTTACCAGGGGCAGACCACTGTGGGGTGGGGATTCCATTATCTTCGCACCCATCTACAAACTTACATTCGTATTTACAGCCCCAAGGACACCAAGAGTCTCCTTTCCAAAATTCTGCAGAGCAAATAGACTCCAGTTCTCTGTAGATCAGGGTGGTTCAGAGCCTGTTCACAAATGCATATATGCTTAGCATCCCACATGGCCCAGGACCTCCAGGGTTGCCTTTGTCTGCCAACACGGCCATATAATAAGCTTGTGCACCGAGCCCTCACCCCGTATGCTTATTTGTTCTGCTCTCAGGCAAGAGAGAGAGAAAACCCATGGTGGTTTTTATAAATCTTGCAACTGAGACCAAAAAGAGTATCATCGTGATAAAATGTGCACGGGCTCTTTCATAGCGACAGCTTGACAGCATCCTGAGGGCCTTTCACCAGGAGACACCAAGACGGTCCCTCAAGACATTCTACAAATATTTGTTGAGCACTTACTATTGGCTAAGTGTTTTCACCTATGGATTCTCAGGTCTGAGCAAACACATGCATACTCCCTGTCATGGAGCTAATGCGCTATTAGGGGAAGACAGACATTAAAAAAATAATTGCGAAAATAATTGCTAGAGCAAATATCACATTAACACAGAGATAAGTATTCTGAGATGAAGGAACATGGTTCTGTAGACGCTCGTACAGTGGAAGCTGTCCTATTCTACGGAGTGATGGCATCTTCCCTAAGCTAATAACCTGTGAGCTGAGCAGCCATAACCAAGTGGACCAGGATGTAGGAACAAAAAGAGGGAGCATTCCCAACAGAGGAAATCACATGTTCAAGAGGCTATTTGAGCAGCCGAGAGAGGGCGGGGGTAACTGGAAGATGGAGAACTAGGGCTGGAACCTCCAGAGTCACAGTGGAAAGGTAGGCAAGGCTCTCCTGGAGATCTGCCTTCTTTCTTTTCTCTTTGCTGTGAAGTAGCCAAGAGAGAAAGTCACATGGCTTCTCTTGGCCACACGTCTTTCCCTGTATTGAATAATTACATAGCGAATTGCAGAATTGTATTTAAGACACACATCCCTATGGAGTGGCGGGGGGGACGGGGGAAAGCAATGTTAAAAAAATGTTTATAACATCTATCAATTTTTGGTCCAAGTTCCTTTGATGCTTGTTCTGTGGTTGTGTGATCCTCAGTTCTTCCAACTGCTTTACTTTGAGAGCAAATGGGTTTGCTGTCGAGGTGGTCAGAGATCTGTCATAAATCCTCTCTCTTACATAAATTCCTCTGCTCCCTTTCTCCCCTTCTTCCCTCCTACCTGGGCTTGTGAACAGTTCCTTATTTGGATATAACTCTCTGGATGGTGCTGCCACATCTATTTATAATTCTCTCCCTCCAAGGCACTGACTCATTTTCTCTCTTTAAATGTGACCTTCTAACCTCCCCTCTCCCCTGTAACTTGGAAATCGTTTGGGTGGTGCTTAGTATGAAGGACACAGGATGCCAAATAATTACACTGTATTACAGTTTACGGTGTCAGCGGCCAGGAGGAAAATTGCATTTGACATGCCATTATTTTTGCTGGCTGTTTGCATGTTAAGAGCACTGGGCTACGCAGCCACAGCCAAATTGTCTCTTCGGCCTTGCGAGAACAATTCACTGTCAGTTTTGTGAAGCTTCTGCCTACTCAGACAGAGCCTTGTGCACCAATAATTTGGCAGGGAGGCAAGTCAGCATCGCGTGTCTCAATCTGGCCCAACAACGAGGCTTGCCTGCTGCTTGCCCAGTGTCCCGAGTTACACACAGCAGGCACCCCAGAGCTGTTGGAAATATTTCGATGCTGATATAAATAAATGGAATAATATTAGTCTTGTAAGTCAGCAGAAACCCTAACCACACACACACACACACACACGCAAATGCACGTGTGCAGTCTATTAGCTGAGTTTCTACATGAGTCCCTCCCCACTCATCTCTCAGGGAGGTCTTCCTGTCGCCCAGGCCCTCCGCCTGCTCATCTCGTTCCCTAGCATGGGACCAGATGGGAGTGCACGTAACCTGTGCTCCGCTCTGGAGATGCCCTGAAAACTCACTCGCTCAGACTTCTTTGCAGGTTCTCTTAGGGCCATCTCATTGAGGCAGATCGTTTTCCAACTTGAAGCAAAATGAATGTAGCCATATGTGTATGGGTGATTATGTAAGCTTATTTTATGAATAAGTGGTAATAAGGTAGTCAGTATGAAAATAAAAGAAAATAGAGAATTGATTCCTAGCACAAATTTGAAGCCAAAGGTCACAGGGAGGAATTGGGCAAATATATGGTTAACAACTTGAAAGAATTTCATTGTATAGTTAGTTACATGACACAATAGTGTGAATCATTAAAAATTATTAAGATTTATAACCTGGAAACATGATTGCCATAGAATAAATGTCAGAGGCAAGATGTAAAATGTGTATACAATATAATTTAAAAACATAAGTGTGATAGGAACAGAGTACCTGGTACATATCTATTTATATATGTATGTATGCATAAAATATGTATATGTTCAAACATTTACAAGAATAATGAACCCCTATGTACCCACCACCGTGATCATCCATATTCAACACTCATCACTATTCTGCCATTTTTTTAATTACCCCTTCTCTTGATTGTAAAAATTAATGTAAGCAGAATCTTTATTATATCTATACCACTACACATTTTTTGTTTTTTACACACTGTGTAAAAAAATATCCCCAATTGAAAATAACTTAAGATCATTACAAAAATCTAAATGTATGATTATATCTAATGAATTAATTATATTCAGTTAACACGTATTAAAAACAAAATGAGTTAATTCCTGATATTGATTCATATTAATAACTATATCACAAATCAATAAAGTGTAACCTGTAAGAAAGTACACTAATATATTAAAATTTTTTCCAATATGTGTGATTAGATTATTAGGTGATTTTACTTCGTAATTTTGTCTTGCATGTTATTTCCTAGGATATGCTATTATTGCATTATAAAACAAAATAAAATAGAGGAAAATAAATGACAGTGTTATATTGTTCCATTTTCTTCAAATTAGGGTGATCTATTCATAGCAAATTCATGGGGACCATTATTTAATGTGAAACTCACTTAGTAAATAGAATCTTTATTTTTTAAAAGTACACCTGTAATATACGCTTGTAAGGCCAGTCTTGTCAATTCATAAATTAAAGGAAATGTAACCATTTTTGTGGAACTATGGAAAGAGGGAGAACGGCCACAGCCTAGCTATGCAGCTACAGGCAAGTCAAATGATTCTCATTATAGAGGGGCAGCCCACAGAGTAACCAGAAATGAGGTCATTTCTGGTATGGAAATGGGAACTGTCTTTGGAAACCAGTCGGCCTGCCTTGTGGTTTGTAACCTTTCAATAAATGAAAAGTTATTTATGGATTATGCTATGAAGAAAGAGAAATGTGTTATAGCATTGACTTGGCTATTCGACTTTTTAAAAAAATTTTATTTATTTATTTTTAGAGAAGGAAGGGAGGGAGAAAGAGAGCGAGAGAAACATCAATGTGCAGTTGCTGGGGGCCGTGGCCTGCAACCCAGGCATGTGCCCTGACTGGGAATCGAACCTACGATGCTTTGGTTCGCAGCCCGCACTCAATCCACCGAGCCACACCAGCCAGGGCTATGCAACTTTTTAAAAACAGTAGTTTAACATTTCAGCATGTTTTATCTAAATGTATTATTTCCATTTGAGTTAATTTACTGCTGTACACACCCGCACCCCCACCGCACACACACACACCCATACACTTTGGCCATGCATCCTTTTGTTTCTGGCTAAGTTTCCACGTGTTTTGAAATACAAGAAAGACAGTCTTGTCAACATTCGAAGATCTGGATATTCAGTGAGAATGTGATATGTTTTCTCATCGGTAGTGGCTTCCTCACCTTACATATCAGAGCACCTAGACGCTGTGTCAGGTGGGGAGAAATAAACACACTGTGTTTTCATTCAAAGGGAGGCTCTGCAGACCAGCAGCAGCAGCAGTAGCAGCACCTGGCAGCTGGTTAGAAATGCAGAATGTCATTTACTACCTGTGTCCCCGACTTAAGAAACCGGAAGCTGCATCTTCCCACTGTCTCTAGGGAAGGCCTTTGCATGTGAAAGCACTCCAATGAGAACGTATCATTTTTAAAGAAGTCAGTCTATCTCCAAGCTCGAACCGTGTTTTTGCTCTTTGTGGCAGGCTGAGTAAAGTTTGAACCCCACTCAGAGAAAAGGGTCATGGGGCCTGATGTTTGGAAGAGCCCTGGGCAAGGATTTTGGTAGAAGCTGCTGCTTATCTCATTTGAACCCCATGTGGTAGGTGCAGGACACCATAGGCTGTGATTTGCAAATGGGACACCTTTCTGCCACAGGTGATGGTGGAGCCAAGCACCGGTGGACCTGCCAAGCTTGACAAGTTAACGGAAATTCTTCCCTGCTCAGATCCATGAGCTGTTCTTCCTCTTCTTTTTCTTCTTCTTCTTCTTCTTCTCCTCTTTTCCTCTTCTGCTTTTTCTTCTCGTCCACCCCTCCTCCTCCTTTTTCACCTTTTTTCCCCCTGCATGTATTTACCACAATGGGCAGATGTGCTCTGAAACTTGCAGAATATCAAACATCACTGGGCTTCCGCAGGAATCAATAGCGAATCCAAATGAGCTTGATCAGAGAGCTGAGAGATATTGGGGGAACAGCAGGGAATAAAACACTGGTGCATCTTTCTGTTTCTCTAATGCTAAAACGCCCACCTGCCCTGCAGAGATCTTTATTGCCATGAATATAAAGTGAAAACCAGGAAACTCATGATGTTGTCCAGGGACATTAAAGTGGTGGGGGAGGAAAAAAGAGGTCTTAATTAACCAAAATAAACAGATACTATTATTAAGTGTTTACAATAGACACTTTATAAAGTTTGCTTGTTTGGTTGTCATAGCCAACCTCTCTGTTCATTGCTAGACGGAGAGAGAGTCACTGAAGGGAAGAGTTATTTGCATTAGAAATTATAGTTTAGACAAATAGTGAATAAATGGTGAAGCCAGGAGTCAAACCTGGGTATGGCAATCCCAGAGTTTGTTCCAGTAGCCATGGCAACACATCAGCTCATGTGAACCCCATGTGGGCGGTTCTCAGTGAGCTGGGCTGCCACCCCATCTTGCAGGTAAGAAAAGTAGGGCTCACTGAATTAAACCAAGGTATGGTCTTGTGACTATAACATAAACAGTTTAGTGGGATTGGAAAGGACACAGCTGCCTGTCTAATTGCAGAGCCACCACAGCTATTTCTTTGCACACATCTTTAAATGCTTTGCTCGTCACAGTCAGAGGTGGATATAAATCGTCTGAGAGAGGAAAAGTGTCCTTGAGACTTATGCATGTGGTGACTCTTATTTCCTGTCTGGGAGATGAAGCTTTCACAGTCTGGGCCTGAGCAAGGCCAGGACCATGTGCAAAATGACTGTGGATTGTTCTTCAAATACAGGGGCTAGCATAGCACCTAACTGTCTTCTTTGCTTTCCCACTTTAAAGTATGTGTTTAAAATGATTCTGATGATGAAGTAAGAGAAAAATGATGTAGAAGAAGGGACAGCTAAAGGAGGGGAATATTTTTTGCAATCCTCACCTGAAGAAATGTTTATTGATTTTAGAGAGAGAGGCAGAGGGGAAAAGAGGAAGAGAGAGAGAGAGACATTGACGAGAAACATAGATCAGCTGCTTCGGGCCCTGACTGGGCAATGAACTGACCACTTTGGTGTGTGCCGTAACCGGGGACCAAACTCACAACCCTTTGGTGTACAGGATGATGCTCCATCCAACTGAGCCACCTGGCCGGGGCAGAAGGAGGATATTTTTATTGAACATTTCAGGTACCTGGCTACATGCTTTCAACATGTTTACAGAGAGAGAGAGTTCTCTCCCTTTGACAGACAAGAAAATTGACACTTTGGACTGAAGTACATTCTCACTGGTTAGGTGACTAGCGAAATGGTTCTCGCTCCTGTCTGGGTTGAGCAGAATTCTTAACTACTCTGAGCAGCAACATTATCAGAGAGTTCTGGAAGCTTCGGGCATGCCTGGGCAATTTTGCCAGTTCCTCTCAAACTGAGAATCACCAGGACAACAGAAAGAAGGGAAGAACCATTGAGTGGAAACGGAAACCCTGTCCACACAGACAGGAGCTAAAAGAAGACAAAAAGCTCGTGCCTTCCCGTTCATTGAACAAACTGTGTTCTTGCTGAGTCAGTTAGCACCCATTCCTAGGACGCTTGGGGACGGAGCTGGTGGACAGGATCCCAGAGACTCCAGAGTGGGATCTGTGGCTTACTCAGCTCTCCGCAGGGACTTCCCCGGTGCCTCTGCCACCTGTAAGAGTCTTTTCCAAATGCACGTGTGCACTGCCCTGTTTCACCTCTTCCTTCTGCGCTCTCATCGGGGGACCTTCCTCAGGACAGTGCTCCTCTGCTACCCATGCTCTTTGGCCACAGAGAATAACCCCACCCCCCATCCCCCTCGCAGATTCTTTGAGGATGTGTCATTTGGCGAAGGAGCAAACCTGGCTATTACAAATGACTAAATCCTGTAACTCCTCAAAGCAAGCCAGACTCTCTAGCCACTCAAAGGCTTTATTTGGAATGTGGCAGGGTTATTTATAGTGGAGTTTTCTTTGCTTTTATTTATTTATTTGTTTAGCGTGCTTCTGGGAACCTGAAAGTAGAAATGAATTTCTCATTGCAGGTTGCCTTTTGTCTCTCTCTGGCGTGCCCATGTGCGTGTGTGCGTCCTATTATTTCTCTCTTAGAGCAGTGCTGTTTTGACAGAACTCATCCCCTGATTGTGTCCCTGCCTTTGCAGCAACATTTATAATCAGCCTCGCGAGGGGCTTTCAGAAATCATTATACATTTGCAACGGCTGGTCCTATTGATCATGGCCACTGTTTCTCTCGTCTCCTCTGCTTTTCCTGTCATTAGACTCACATTGTAAAGGTCTTAGGTTTTTTTGTAGCTGAAGCCATAGTTCACCTCCCAACCAGTCCTTGGGGAATGCATTTCAACGTCCCGAGCTTTTCTTCCATACCGCAAGTCAGAGAAAACAAGCAGACAGGAGCCAAGAGGTGAAATGATAAACATGGAGACGTGCCCATCCCTGCGCCCCACCAGAAACATACAAATACACGAGAACAGAATGAGGTGGTGAGACAAGAGCGAAGAGACAGGAATGACACGGCCAAGCAGCAAAGAGAGGTAAGACAGAAATCCCGAATTACAGAGAGACAGTCATGTCACCAATGACACAACATGAGAAAGGAGCCTTGAGGCAGAGAAATAGCGAGAAAGTTTCATAGGAGCACAGAATTAAAAAAAAAAACCCTCAGAGGATCAGAAGCAGCAAGAAAAAAAGAATGAGGTAGACAATGAAGAGAGAAAAAGCAAGCAGAGAGAAGCCAGATGGAGTGGATTTGGGTCCACTGAGTCCAAAGGAATTGCTGTCGGCCCCGGACGGCTGGGCTTCTGCACACCATGGCAACATTTCCGATTATACAGGTCTGCTTTTCCCGAGAAGGAGGGCCTCTGATTCTGACACGTGGGTGGGCTTTGCTGGACAAGGGTGGCCAGCAGGGACAGGCAGGGCTTCAGGACAATTTGAGCGAAGCAACAAACATGATGATCTTTCTTCCTTCTAAAGTTTTTTCCCAGAGACAGTTTGGTTTTTAAGTTTATTTACTTCTCTTGTAATGGGTGCTGGAAACTAGATCTTGAACGTTTTACTTCAAATCAGATATGGAGTGTAATAATTTAATAACGGGTCTTTTAGTGAAATCTCACACAGTTCATACTTCCATACCATGGCACTGAATTTACTTAGTAAACTATGTAAGTTTATTAAGGAGGTAGGGAAAGGAGAAAGGATTATGGGTAAGCCCTAGGACAATTTATGTCTTCTCAAACTCTCTAAAATTATACAATAGGATTTTGAAGCATTAGAAGAAAAAGAAACATGTTATAGTAGAATTTATATTTCTAGTATAAAAATTTAATTTGTGCAAAGAATTTTAAATATTCTAAAATGGCCACAGAGAAGGCTGAAGGTTTCTATTTTCGTACTTTACAAATATATTTGAAGACCTATATGTTTCAATGGCTTGAGAAAGAGTTGGCAAGGTGGAAGCTGGAGAATATATACAGGCAGGACCAAGGGAATTAACACTTTTTAAATACGTGGTGCCTTTCAGGATGTAAAATAATCTTATTTAGCCTTTACTTGGACAGGGAGATAAAGCTTTGAACATCACCCCCATGTCCCCTTAACAGATAAAAGAAACTCAGGTTCAGAAAGACTTAGTCACTGTCCCAGAGTGGCCATTTCAGTGGGGAACAGGGACAGGAAGGCAGAAGGAGCTCATTCCCAAACGTGTGCTTCTTCCCGCCTCCTCTCTCACTTTATTCGGTACTTTCGTATGTGTGTTCTCTGCACATGGGTGTGTTCTTACGGAATAGGGAAACATCTTCCTTCTACATGACACAGTTGGCTCTTCCAAATATTTCTCTGCATCATCCCAACAACCCAGAGAGCTAAGTAGGGTAACCGAGATGATCCTGGACCCACGCTAGAAACCAGGCTCTTGGAGACCTTGTTTGGTGTTTTCTCAAAAAACCTCACTGCCTGCCCAAAGTCTTCTTCGAGTCACTCAGCATCACAGAAGGGAGAGTTTCCCTCTGTGGTGACTCACCTTCACGAGAAAGTCTGCTGAGATGACCACGTTTCCAGGTTGCACTGCAGAGCAGGCTCCTTAACATATGGACTTCAAAATCTGACAATGCAGCACTGTGACCAGGGAGGGAAGGCCTGGTGATATTAGCCTTTGAGTATACCATGCTGTCAGATGGTATATGTGGTCTCCTAAATCCAGGGACTGCACTGTTTTCCTCGTTGCAATGACAGATGCAGACTGAGAACTGGGTTAGTAACAGACATCCTCCCAGAGGGTGTCACCAAATGAGGCTTTCAAAGGCATGTTCTGCCTTGTGAGCTCCTAGCATCTGGTTCCCCCAGATTGTGTCCCTTGGTACAGCCTAGCACTCCTGGTTCTGGTGATGCATCATCCAGGTCAGGAAACCCCAGATGCAAGGGGTTTCCTGAGGAAAGTCTTTCCTTAGGAACGCTCACCAGGCTTGGGTCCGGGTGGCGGAAGGTGGAGCGTCGCTGTGTCACTTGGGAGGGCAAGCCCCGAGAGAGGCTTTCATCCTATGACCTGGCAGAGAAGCTTGGTTGTATTTGCAAAGGAAATCCTAAGCCCGGGAGCTGCACCCTGTGATACGATGGCGAAGGAGCAGTCCATATGCGAGGTGCCTCTCTTGAGAGAACTTTTGAGGGAGATGAAGAAAGGATGTCTACTTTGGAACTGGAGACTTTGAAAAGTCTTTGCAAATGCATAATCCTTTGGCCCTGCTCGTCAGCAAGTTCCACAACGTTCTGGCGTTTTCTTTTACGTTTTATAAAAGTGTCAGCATAAGGAAAACTTTTTCAACTCATCCAGTAAGGGCTTGAGTTTTCATTTTCCCTCCCCTGCAAACAAAGCATTAATGTACTGTATATAGATATCCCCTCTGGTGTTGAGTTCCACCCTGGCCGAGGCTACCCGAGAAGAATACCAGTCAGAAGGACCACTTTCTTCTGAGCTGGGCAGGAGTCAAAATGATTCCCTGAAAGGACAATACAGTTGGGTGTGACAAAGTGTTCTTGGCATACAAATACAGGCTCGCCACCATCATAATAGTATGCATTGCAATGAAATATTAAATCTGTAACACCAGGTAAGGAGGTTGTATAAAGGGAATGTTATTAACACATACTTGATAAAAGCTATTACACTGCAGTAACATAGTGCTATGCACTTGCTGTTTTCTGCAAAATTTTGAAAGGAATTAATCTTTCAATTCTTGAACAGGTAAAAAAAATCTGTAATTTGAAGCATTCGTTGAAGTAGAAGCTAACATTGGCACATTTTATAAATATTGAGTGGAATGAAACTTTGGATGCATAATTATTTAAGCATTTTTACAGCCCTTCCACACATACATACCACCCAAAACCCATTTCCACTCAGACACTTAACTTTCCTACTAATGGATGATTATTATGCTGAATGTTTCTGATGAAGTATTTTTAGATACAGTGAGGGTTAAATTTATTCTCTAAGATAAATTATATTATACGTTCACCTAAAATTTGCATTGACTTTTGTGTTTATGAAAATGAGGTATTTTATAAGAAGTCTAGACTGTTTCATAGGTATTTCCAGTCTGTAGACCCCTCTGAAGAAAACCAGGAAATCTGGTTGCTGTTAATAATAAAACTAAAATAATAAAACTAATGGCCAACATTTTGATCACTTTTATGCTAGCACTTGGATGAATACCATGGCATACCTTCTTTAATGCCTCAAAAATCCTTATGAAGTACGCCCTGTAATATATTTCAATTTATATAGACATAAGCAACTTTAATGGGATTGTATAATTTGCCTAAGGTCAGCCAGCTGAGAGTTGCTGACTCAGATCTCAAACATCAATATATTTGCTATTAAATTTTGCCCCCAAACTTCGCTAACATATCATCTCTCATAAAAAAGTTGAAGTTCACGGATAAAGTATTCATATGTATATCATTTGATTAAATACACACACAAGAGAATACAGAAACTAAGATGACATTCCATGGATTTATTCACTTTTACTTTCAAAATCAATACAATTGATTAACCTGTTATTCTGAAGTACCGACAGATAATTGGACAAAAGTAGATGAATGTACTTACCCAGCAGTATTTTGGGGGGCATACTATGCACCATGGCCTCCACCGAGATGACCCAGGACTCTGGGTGACATAAACATTCACTGTGAAGGGACAAGGCAGGAATCTGCAATAGTGAAGTGGTATTCACTCCTTGAAATAAATTTACCTATTTTTTAAAAATAATACCCACTCATCTTCTCAGCAGCAACATTGCTTCCAGCTCACCTGCATTATCCAGATTTCATATCACCCCTGGAAAGGAACTGACAATAAAACCAGCTTGAAATAGGGAGGATTTCTCTCCTCATGACTCTTAACAGAACACATAGCTTGAAGCTAGTGCAACTTTGCGGGCAGGAAGAGAGAGGATCACTATGTAAATCATTAGCGCTGACAAGTTAAGCCTGCAGTCAAAAGCAGAATGTATAGTTTGTGTATTAACCTGAGGCTATTTGTCTCCATGGGGTAACTTTTTGAAAAGAAATCTGTGCAGCAGTTTGATAGTCATATTCATCCACGCACACGCACACACACGCACACACGCACACACGCATGCACAGAGTATTTTGTTCATGTCGTCTTGGATTGAACTGAATTCCGAGGTTTAAATGATCCTCAGAGTTGTTGATATCCATCTCCCCGTCTTGGCCCAGAAATCCCAGGTCAACAAGGTGAAGTGAAAATTCCATCCAGAATGTGTTGCTGTTTGGTAAGCTCCAAGTATTCTTGAGTTAAGTGTAGGGTTGGGGCTGGGCAATTACCCGAGTTAATCTTCTCCTTCTAGGTGGTCACACCTGGTGTTCCAACCTAACGTTCTCTGTTCAATCCAAATCATTTTCCTACATTTCAACACGACCTATTCCCCCGCATGTGGATTTCCTGTGTTTCTTCACTGCTTATGTTGACGACTCCAGAATCTTTCCCGACCCTCAGTGAACAGCAGTTACCAGGATGTCACCTTGGGGGTGTCATTGAATCATTCAGACTCATTGAAAATGTTACATTAAATGAATTCATGGGGAAAAGATAGTGCTTAGAATAGTGCATAGTAGTGCCCTGTGGTTGTTAACTATAAGAATGATAACAAAAATAATAATTGTCATTCGCCAGCAAGTAACCGGCACTACATTTACTGCTAGAATTATTACTGCTGCTACTGAAAACACTATGGAGTTAGTGTCACAAATATTGCATGAGAAAAAGATATGCTGACGTTCCTCAGCAGCCATGTGAGAAATTGAGCCCAGAGAGACCAGAAAGGGGCTGAAACTCAGCTGTCAGCCCACAGCTTGATTTCTTCTCTGCGCCAGGATAATCTGCTGCCACCTCTTTCTGTTCAGTTTTTGGCAGATTGTGGGTACGTGGTAAATGTAGCTTAGTTGAGATATCTGTGTATCATTTTTTAGAACTTATAAAACCACTTAACAGCACTAGCGGGTGCTAAATAAATGCATGTTCTCTTTTCTTCTGGATTTCTCACATTTTGAAAACCTGAAGAGGTGGAGCATGAACTGTTTTCAGCCATGCATTTCTAAGCTAAGAGATTCATTATGACTATTTTTTTTTCCTGAAGGAATATTGAACTCACGTCCTTACAGTATCTCCGTGAGCACAGTGTGAACTTCAGAAACACGTGCGACATTATACGTACGTACATTACCTTCTCCGGTCCTTGCATATTGTAACCACTACCTGATGCTTTACACACATCATCTCACTTAGTTCTCATCATAAACCTACAATGTAGGTGTTATGGTCTCCGTTGCCTGATGAGAAACTGATACACTCCACGAGGTAAGGTAAACGTTCCAACGTAGTGAAGGATCTGGATCTGGATCTGCTGATGGCTGACCTTTCTCTCTCTAGCTCCAAAGCTGTGTTTCATTCATCAAGCTGCCTGTTTACAAGCAGCCTGTCACTCCCATGATTTTCTTGCTCCTTTCACAGAGAGTTTCTGCCCCCAGGTCTCCATTCTCTGTTTTAATAACTCCAGTCTGCAGACGTGACGACGTAGCAAACCTGTGACGAAGTCCTGTTTCATCCCCAGATCCTCGCGTCCGTGGAAAGTTAGTGTAACTTCTCTGAGCTCACTTTTTTCATCTGTAAAATATTTGGTCATTTAACATTTTGCATTAAATGAGAGAACACAAGAGAACTACCTTGCACAGGATGTTTTATACATTAGGCACTTGGTACATGGTAGCTACTTTTCTATTTTTCTTAACTCTCCTGATTATTGTTAATAATCTGATCATGTAGAGGTACCACGAATCATTAAGATTGTCTTCCTTCTAAGGCTGTGCCTGGCTTCTGTTTGCTAATGAGACTCTTGTACTAAACTGAATTTATCTGCTTTGTCATACCCCAGCGTCTTAGTTTTAGCTTCCATATAATATTTATCCTCCTGATTTCTTAGAACCCAATCTTTTTCCTCGTTCTTTATTGTTCTCACTAAATTTTTGGCACAATGAATCATTAGAATAATAGACCTGCTCTTAGAGAAAACAGTCTTTGGAAACAGAAATCAGTTTTGTTCCTAACATCAAACAGGTGAGTAAGGCAAGCAGAGACTTGAATATCTTTTCCAGATGACATCTAGCTTCTTTGTGTATGGCAATGCTGTTACCCATCCCTGATGTTTTTTTGACATGAGCTAAGGTTGGATAGCTCAGCATTCTCAGCCATGCCAAACAGATGATGGGCATGATTCATTTATTTACAGGATCAGATCTTCGACACAGCTCAGACGCAGAAGCAAGAAAGGGCTCCATGGAAGTCCATACCTGCTCTCTCTCTCTCTCTGAGTACATGGGGGCCTAGCTGAAAACAGCATGGTAG
The DNA here is from genome assembly GCA_004024845.1 of Tonatia bakeri. Classification (NCBI taxonomy): domain Eukaryota; kingdom Metazoa; phylum Chordata; class Mammalia; order Chiroptera; family Phyllostomidae; genus Tonatia; species Tonatia bakeri. The sequence goes on from PVIA01001627.1 coordinate 258,318, forward strand.
GTTGGGAAGTCTTAGATTTATAGTACTTCTGGATTAAAATTCTGATTCTGCCACTGAACTAGTCAGGGTTATCTGGAGAAACAGAACCATTAAGATCTCTAGAGATACATGGGAGGAGATTTATTATGAGGAATTGGCGCATGTGATTCCAGAGGCTGAGAAGCCCTGTAGTCTGCTGTCTACAAGCTGGAGCCCAGGAAAGCCAGTGATACAAGCCTACTCCAAGCCTGAAGGCCTGGGAACCAAGGGAGTCAATGGAACAAGGGTTAGTTTGGGTCCTAAGGTTTGAGAACCAGGAGTGCCCATGTCCAAGGGCAGAGACTGGGTGTCCTGACACAGAAGAAAGCAAATTCCCCCTACCTCCACCTTTCTGTTCTAGCCCAGCCCTCAGTGGGCTGACCATACACAGGATGCCCACCTGCACTGGTGGTGAGGGCCATCTGCTTTGCTCAGGCTACTAATTCAAGTGCTAATCTCTCCCAGAAGTGTTGTCACAGGCACACCCAGAAAGAACATTGTACCATCTATCTAGGCATTTGTTAGCCCAGTCAAATGCACACGTAAAATCAGCCATCATAGCCACCAATTAGCCGGGTGTTCTTATTGCAGAGAACCTGATCTCTCTGAACTCTTAGTTCACTCATCTGTCCGATGAGGAAAATGACACCATGTAGAGACGTAAAGAAAAGCTTTAATTACTATGGCCATAGAAGGCTACATTTTATTGTGATGTAATTTCAACTTTACATAAAAGCTGGAAGAGCAGTGCAAGGAACTTTTTATACTCACCAGTTTACATTTTGATCCATTGGCTTTATCATTTGCTGTCTACCTACATATGTTATATATTTTTTTCTGAATCATTTGGGAGCAAGTTGGGAACATTTTGTCTATTACCTTGAAATGCTTCACTGTATTTTCTGACCACAGGATAATTAACATAATCAAGAAAGGTAACATCCACATAATATGATTATCCTATCTGTAACCGTATAAAATATTGTCGGTTATCCCCACAATGATCTTTATAGATGTGTGAATTTCTCAGTCCAGATCAAGTGGGCATGGTGGTTGTACCTTTTTAGTTTCCTTTGATCTGGAGCCATTTTTTCAGTCTTTTTTGAATTTCATATTTTTGAAGATTATAGGCCAGTTATGCTGCGGAGTTATCTTCACTTTGTGCACCTGCCGATACCCCCTGTGACCGTGTGGCATGTGTTTCTGGGGGTCAGACCTGTGGAGGTGATGTCATGTTCTTTTCTGTGCTCGTAGCATGGAATGCGTAATATCGATTTGTCTCGATGCTGATGATACAAACTTGGCTCACTTGGTTAAGATGGTTTCTGTTAAGTCTTTCCACTGTAAAGCTACTATTTTCCCTTTACCAATCAATAAGTAATTTGTGGGGAGATACTGTGTGAAAATATTATGCCTCATCAGACTTTTACCCGATAGTTTTAGCATGAGTTGGTGATTTTGTAACTATATTATTCCTTCCATAATTAGTCATTGGGGTTCTACTCTGAGGAGGTCCACAATCATTTGGCAGCTGTTCTCTGTTAGAAGAAAAAAAAGCACAGTAGGAATGAGGGAAAATATTGGGGTGTAACGGTCGGTACACTGACCTTAAGTGCCCAGATAAATAACAGTGTATGGGTATCTGATGTGTTACTTGATGGTATGTGCCGTGTGATACAGGTTGGGCCGCAGAGAAACATGAGTTGTGTTCTCAATCTAATAGGATGTCTTAATTTTTACTCCAGACTGTAGACCATAGGTCAGGATTGCAAGACAATGCGGGGGTGAGGGGATCTCTGATAATCAGCAAAGTAGGTGCTAGGAGACTCTGGACTGGTGGAGGGGTGGGGGTTTGATTTAACATTAGAATTATGAACAGCTTTTTAGAAAATCTAGATCTTGAGAACAAAGAGACTAGAAAATCAGAGAGAGACTATTTAAGAATAATTGCAACTCTATGATCATAAAATATTTGAAAAGTATTAACCTCACATAAGAAAGAAAACAAAGTGGGGATTGAAGTACCCAGTGCTCACAATTGGTTACATTGTAGACCTCATCAGGGGTCTCATAAACTACCCTCATTGCCCTTCGGTAATCCAGTTTGTCTTTTGAAAATGATTCTATAATTGGAATTCCCACCATACCATGGGTTTAAGTTAAAAATGCCCCTACTTCTTGGTGATCATCTTACCTAGGTTCGTGTTTCCAGGATCATTTCGGATTTTAGAACGAAAGCTGCTACAGCTTCAGGAAAAATATTAATATTATATGACTTCATATTTTCCCCAGCAAAGCCTATTGTAGATAAGCCCTCTTAAATGTGCGGTGTGTCTCCCAGGAACGTGCTAATGGCCTTTTAAGAAGGGAAAATGCTCCAGCATGCCTTGGCTTCACCTGGCGTAGGCTGCCGAGCGTCTTTAAGTGCAAGTCCTTCTCTGACGGAGCACGGACGGCCCCCACGTGCAGTGCTCGCCCCTCCCTGCAGCGGCCGAGAAGAATTGCGCGGTTCAATTAGAAGGCCCGATTCTCCCACCCTGGATTCAATGGCGGCCCTGCCGCTGTTATTTTTATCTCTGCTTCCGGGGATTGGGTTGGATGATCTGTCAGGTCCCTTCTACTAAGAAACAGAGAACACCCTAGTAAACATTTCCACAGGCCTTGAGTTTTGATGAATTTATCTGCAAGGATGGATTAGGTTTATTTTTCTTTGTCTCCAGGCGAAGGAGACACATGCCTTTAAAGCTGCCTGGCCGGACTGCCTTTTCAGCATGATGAAGGAACACAGGAAACTTTCACACAGGATTAGGATCAGCAGGAGCCGTCTCAGGATGTTATGCATTCGTTTCACAGGGTCAGTGGATGAGAGGACCAGGCGTGGATGGATTATATCGACCAAGTCGGGCGCGTGAGAGGAGAGCTTGTGAGGCTGAAAGCATTTTTTCCTCCGTCTTTCTTTTTAATACCTCCGTTAATTTGAATTGCCCAAGAATGAAGAAACATGGTATTAAATATTGTTGCACTCAGGCTGCCTAGAGGAAGCTATTCTGTTTCAATTCCTCTGAATGAGACCAAGGAAAAGTAAAAGGAACATCAAACACTTCTGCTCCCAGCACCAGCCCATCTTGGTTCTTAGAACTGGATGATCTTTTGTGGGAAAACAAGAGTTGCTTTCTGTCACCTCTTTTAAAATTTGTTTTATATAGTTTCCTTGTTTCGTTTTTCTTTCCTTCTTTGTTAGAGCTGTAGGCAGGTTCCTTGCAGGGGCATTCTGTCATTCCTAATCTTTTTCCAGGAGAAGTGCTGTGTGCGTCTTGCGGAGAGGGATGTTTCCTCTGTATGTATACGAGGCCCATCCCTCTTTAATGAAACATTCCCCATGAGCACTTTGACTAGGAACAGGGGCTAGTGGGATTTTGTGCAAGTAATCACCTCTTTTGAAGCTTGGTTCGTTTTTCTTAATCTCCCTCGGACCTACAGTTGGCCTTCAGACAGATCCAACTGCGGAAAGTAAGTTTGGTAGGGCACAATTAGAACTACTGCAAGACGGAGGAAGGAAATAACAGGACAGGTGACACTTCGCTGCTTTGCCCAGTGGGTGGTTCCGATGTGCGGAGCAACACTGATTGCAGGAGGCGAGAGGATGCGAAAGAATTGAGGGACATATGCTAACACAGTGGTTCTGAACGTTGAGTGGTCACCGGAGTCACACAGAGAGCTTGTTAAAGCCAGGTGGTGGGCCCTGGCTTTGGTCTCTGACTCCATACCTCTGACGTGCAGCAGGAGAATTTGCATTTCTGACAAGTGCCCGTGTGTTGTTGACAGTGCCAGTCTTGGGACCCCACTTTGTATCCCAGGGCTTGAATCTGTTCCTAGCATAGATTCATTTGGGTAGCTTTTGGCTATAGTGGGGAGAGCTCTGGATTGGAGTCATAAACCATTTTTTACATTGGGTGAGGCACG